>JAJOOS010009328.1:0-66654 GCA_029582725.1 Solanum chiquidenum
TCCGCTTAATCTATTTTTGGAAATTAAATTATTTTAGCCAAAGCTAAGGTGAAATTCCTCTGTCACTCTTTATCCTTTATCTCCTTCTAGCATTCTCCGCTTAATCTATTTTTGGAAATTAAATTATTTTAGCCAAAGCTAAGGTGAAATTCCTCTGTCACTCTTTATCCTTTATCTCCTTCTAGCATTCTCCGCTTAATCTATTTTTGGAAATTAAATTATTTTAGCCAAAGCTAAGGTGAAATTCCTCTGTCACTCTTTATCCTTTATCTCCTTCTAGCATTCTCCGCTTAATCTATTTTTGGAAATTAAATTATTTTAGCCAAAGCTAAGGTGAAATTCCTCTGTCACTCTTTATCCTTTATCTCCTTCTAGCATTCTCCGCTTAATCTATTTTTGGAAATTAAATTATTTTAGCCAAAGCTAAGGTGAAATTCCTCTGTCACTCTTTATCCTTTATCTCCTTCTAGCATTCTCCGCTTAATCTATTTTTGGAAATTAAATTATTTTAGCCAAAGCTAAGGTGAAATTCCTCTGTCACTCTTTATCCTTTATCTCCTTCTAGCATTCTCCGCTTAATCTATTTTTGGAAATTAAATTATTTTAGCCAAAGCTAAGGTGAAATTCCTCTGTCACTCTTTATCCTTTATCTCCTTCTAGCATTCTCCGCTTAATCTATTTTTAGAAATTAAATTATTTTAGCCAAAGCTAAGGTGAAATTTCTGTGTCACTCTTTATCCTTTATCTCCTTCTAGCATTCTCCTCTTAATCTACTTTTAGAAATTAAATTATTTTAGCCAAAGCTAAGGTGAAATTTCTGTCACTCTTTATCCTTTATCTCCTTCTAGCATTCTCCTCTTAATCTATTTTTAGAAATTAAATTATTTTAGCCCAACTCCCGCACCCGTATCCATACTGGCTCTGTATCCCCGAATCATGAAGGATCCAACCTCCCAAACCACACCCGTAACGGACACCGCACCTAACTCCGAGCAACTTAGATAATTTCTGATAAGTGAATGGTTATAGCAAGGGTGTAACACCTATCTAGTCTTGTATAGCATATGTGTAAACTATTATGTAACACCGATTCAAGGAATTAATCAACTACAAGTAAATTGAGCCAGTGATTCTCATTTAGTTACTTCAGAGAAAATAATATAAAGAAATTATATTGAAAGGTCCCTGGCATATAAGAAGCGATTAGCCAGTGCTACAAGAAATCATTGAAGATAAAGCAATAGTGAAAAAACACATCCGTCAATCACTCCAATTTGATTAAATAAGTTAGAAGCAAATAAATACCTGAGGGTTAGCTTCCTCTGCATCTGTGTCAATATGGCTTTTCTTCAGCAGTGCTTCCCTAACCGACAAGGCCTGGAACCAGAAGTCCTTGCCTGTATGACCTTTCCAGTTCAAAGAGTTAGGAACTTCACCAATTTCAGGATCATTAGAATGTTTTGCTGCATGTTTAAGCCAATCTAACATTTCAGAGAAGCATGGAGATCCTCTTTTTCTCTTATGAGAAGCAGTTATGTCCTCGATAACACCCTTACCCGACGCCACAGTAGTATCAGAACCATTCAGAACGGAAAAGTTCTCTTTGTCATTGTTCGCTTTTTCTCCCATGCCAATCATCTGGGAAAATTTTTCGTCATCATCATACTGCCTATTTGATTTGGCAGGTGCTCGATGAAGGATTTTCTCAACAATCCCCTCGGTAGATACCAAAAAGACAGTGTCATTGGCAATCTTAGAAAAGGATTTTTCACCACCACTGCTAAGGTTATGCTTCCTGTGTTCAGCATTGCAACTTCTGTGCTCTGTGCAATCATTAGTGTCATTAACACTTTCAGCAGTAAACATTTCATAATCAACCTCACTATTGACCTTACACATAAGCTCTTCCTTGCAACCATTTTCCGAAGGAAACAAATTACCAAACACCGTCTCCAACTCCTTCAACAACAAATCAAGTTTCCCAATTACACCACCCTCTCCTTCCACCAAGTTCCCATCTTTAAGTAGTGGTTTTAGCCATTGATCAAACTCTCTCAAATACTTGGCATATACCAACTTCACAGACGCAACAGCCCCGGTATCCGACCCGCAACGCTCTGCAACACAACCCCACAAGTTCTTGCACGAAACCAGATCATAACCACCTAGTTTCCTCACAATCCAGAAGAGTTTAAACAAATCTAGAGGCTTCCCACTACCACTCAAAACTGGAAAACTCCATACACTTTTTTTCTCAGGTTTCTGACTGAGAAAAACCGCAAAAACTTCATCAAACAACCTCCTAAACCTACTCTTACCCCCATCTATAGCAGAACCACTCCCCCTATTTTCTTTAAAAATCAGAGAGCCATCATCTAATCTTAACCATTCTTCCATCAAACCCCAATAAACTGTACCTTTCCTGAGGGTTATCAAGAACAACCAATACAATTAATCAATACATAACTAAATACATAGACCCCCCCAAAAAAGAGGTCTTATAAAAGCTCTAAAAACACAAAATATACAATCTGAACCAAAGTTCCATTAACACAAAAAGATTACAACTTTTTTCTGGGGTTTTCAAGAACAACATACATTAATCAACAAATGACTAATTCCATACATATATACACATAAAAACTCAAAAGGGGTTCTTTTTATTGAAATTATTTACCTCTACAATTGATATTCTATAAAATTCCATCAAGCCCACCACCACCTTTTCATTTTCTAATGTTTTTTTTTTCCTTTCTTGAACATTCATCAATGGTGAAAAATGATGAAAATTCAAGAACCCCACTCTCTCAGATTATTATGAACAACAATCAATCACCTGGTTTTTTGACAGCTGAAAAAAATGGAGTTGACAGGTGTTTTTAAGGGGTTTTTGATGTTTGAGGTTTTTGTGAATTTGCACAAAACATTCATGGAGAAAACAAATTTAACTAAGAAACAAAAAAAAGTATATAATAAGGAAATAGTACTTGATAATCTAAATAAAGAACCCTAAAAATAAATAATTAATAAATATTGTAGAAAGTAGTAGAAGAATATATAAAGAATTTATATAATGAAAAAAAATATTGTTTGGTCCATCCTCTTGTGTCTTAACTACATGAGATATGATTATCACCGTTGGATTAATCAATTTGGAAAATAGTGTTTTATGGGGATTAGGATAATAATTTCGATATAATATTGTGAGTATTAGGTAATATCGGTAAAATTTTAGACCTATTATTATCTACTCACCTTTTCCCCTAAATTTTTAGGGTTTGGGGGAGGCCGAAGGGGAATGGGATCTGATCTCTCACGATAAGTGAGGGACGGAGGGCGGTCCACCAATTAAGCGACTAGTATACACTATTACTCTTATTTGTTGTTTTATATTCAATACGAGGTAATAATTCTAGGAATAATATAATTGTTGAATAATTTTGTAACCTATCTTGAGAAAGATCGAAGAGGAATGTTAAACCTTGTAGTTCTCGTTTTATTATTTTGAGTATTAATTTTTTTAATTATTTAAAACTATAATCGACACAATTACTATTTTATAACTCTTTTTTTCTAATTTTTTAGGGTTTAGGGGAGGCTGGGGAATTGGATTTGATCTCTCACGACAAGTGAGGGACGGAGGGCGCTCAACCAATTGAGCAATCATTATACTCTATTATTTGCCATCTCATATTGAATGCAAAAGAATAATTCTAAAATTTTGTAGTTACTACTTAATTTTGTAACCTATCTAAAAAAAAAAACTAAAAGAGGAGTGTTTAACCTTGTAATTCTCATCTAATAATTTAAAGTTCTATTCTCTTAATTACTTTTAAAATAAAATCAACAAATTACTAATTAGATATAATACTTAATACTAGTATACTACAATTACTTCTTCGACATTTTTATTGTCAGTTAAACTTTAACCTACTTATTACAAAATTTCTTTAATAGCAAATTAACTTTATGAAATTATTTGATTACTGAGATTAGTATTTATGTTTATCGATAAAAAATTAGTGACTATATTTATACCGTAATTAATTATAAGTATTGACTAATACCGAAAAAATTAGGTCAAAATCTTATTATTATTCACTATCTGTCTATCTCATATTGGATAGATACGAGATATTAACCCTAAAATTATTATTTTTTAATTTTTATTCTGTTGAAATAAAATTGACACAGTAATTACTAAGTTGATGAAGTACTAGTACTGTAAATTACTTTATTTAATAACATTAATTTTAAAAGATGAATGCATAAATTATTCCATATCTTTTTTTCTGTTTTCCCACCTTTTTCGTCTCCTATATCCTAGGGTAGTTTTTTCTATTTTTTTTTTCTTCTTCTTGGGATTAGTAAAGATAAAATCCAGAAAAACATTTCTCCATACTCATAAATCATATTAATGAATTAAAATTTAAGAGTATAAAAGGAAGTTATGTTGTGATTTGATATAAAATTAGGACAGTCTGAACAAAAATTCAACGCTTTCCTAAGATCTAATAATTATAGTTTATTAAATAATTGACGAAGAAGGGAAACAATCATTTTTCAAGAGAATCAAAATCACTCAATAGAAGTTTAAAGGATCATTCAGAATCTACCCTCGAACACGTAGTATCATTCGAATCTACCCTCGAACACATAGGATCATTTTCATCTGTACCCCTTGAACATATTAAATCATTTTTAAAGAGAATTCAATCACTCAAAAGAACTTTAAAGGATCATTCAATATCTATCATTGAACACATAGGATCATTTTGAATCTTTGAACACATAGGATCATTTTCATCTACCCCTCGATTATATAGAATCATTTTTTAAGAGAATTCAATCACTTAAAAGAACTTAAAAGGATCATTCAAAATCTATCATCGAACTCACAGAATCATTCTTAATCAACCCTCGAACACATAGAATCATTTTAAATCTATATATCTTCGAAAACATAAGATCATTTTGATTCTACCCCTCAAACACATAAGATCATTTTAATCTACCCCTCAAACATAATCGTTTTATCAATCACAAACTAAATTAAACAAAATGACTAATTCCAATGTATATAAAAAGAACCAAAAGAAAAGCAAAAAAAAAAAACATTTCAATCTATACAAAAATGTTATATTGAAATTAATTAGTACCTTTTTCAAGTGTTGTTTGACAAAAGTCCTTCAAGCCGACAGCCACCTTTTAATTATTTTTTTTCTCTTTGGTTGGAAAAATTAGGTCTTTTGCTTATAAAGGGTTTTTAGATGTTTGAGATTTTGTGAATTTAGACAAAATGCAGATGTAGAAAAAAATTAAAGTAAAATAAAAAGGATTCATTTTGTAGGAAAATGATATTATAGTAAATATTTTTCTTGTTTTAATTTATTGTATTGTTCTGACTTGACATGGAGTTTAATAAAATAAAAGACGGTTAAATTTTGTGATCTTAAATTAAATATATGCATATCTCCTAACCTTAAATATGTCATTTGAAGAAATAGAATTAATCATTATCAATAAAATTATAATATCTTTTTGAAACAAACTAAAAAAAAAATTAAAAAAATTAATATCTTATCCATACTCATAAATCATATTAATGACTTAAAAGGAAATTATGTTGTTATTTGATATAAACTTTAGACGGTCTAAACAAAAATTTAGATTTAATAGTCAAAGTTCATTAAATAATCAACGAAAAGGGAAAATGATTATTTTCAAAATCACCCAAAAGAATTTTAAAAGATCATTCTGAATATAACCTTGAACACACTACTTCTCAAACACGTAAAATTATTTTAGCAAACATAAACTAATTTTTTTTTAAATGACTAATTCCAATGTACATAAAAAGAACCAAGAGAAAGACAAATATATTGTATTAACTATTACGATAAAATTTTAGACTTGTTAATATTTATTATTCTTTTTTACTGATTTTCTTTTAGGGTTTGGATAAGGGGAATGGGATCCAATCCCTCATCAACCAATTGAGCAATCATCATACTGTTGAATACTACTAACCCTAAAACTATCAATTCTAGAATTATTACAATTTCGCAATGATATTATGATCTAATTTTTGAAAAGATTTAAAGAGCAGAGTTAAATTTCAGGATTCTAGTCTAAACTTTTAAATTCTATTTTCTTAATTGCGTTGAAATAAAATTGACATAGTATATATATTTACTAAGTAGATGAACTAGTAGTACTATAAATTTACTTTATTTAATAAAATTAATTTTAAAAGATAAATAAATAAATTATTCCATATCTTTTTTTCTAAATTCCCCCTTTTTAGTCTCCTTTATCCTAGGGTAGTTTTTTCTAGTTTTTTTCTTCTTCTTGAGTTTAGTAAATGTAAAATCAGAAGAAGGAAAACATCTTCCCCCATATATTCATAAATCATGTTAATGACTTCAAGGGTATAAAAGGAAGTTATGTTGTAATTTGACATAAAATTAGGACAGTTTTAATAAAAATCCACCGCTTTCGTAAGATCTAATAGTTAGAGTTTATTAAATAATTGACAAAGAGGGGAAAACAATTCTTTTCGAAGAGAATCAAAATCACTTAAAGGAATTTAATGGATCATTCAGAATCTACTGTTTTAGGATCATTCTAAATCTATCCTCAAACATATAGATCGTTATTTTTAATCTATCCCTCAAACACATAGGATCATTCTGAATCTATCCTCAAACACATAGATCATGATTTTTAATCTATCCCTCAAACACATAGGATCGTTCTGAATCTATCATCGAACACATAGGTCATAATTTTTTAATCTACCCCTCGAACACATAGAATCATTTTGAAATCCTCGACCGAACACATAGGATCATTTTGATCTACCCTTCGAAAACATCCGATTTTTTTGAATCCACCCCCTCAAACACATCAGATCATTTTGATCTACCCCTCAAACACATAGAATCATTTTATCAATCACAAATTAAATTAAACAAAATGATCAATTCCAATGTACATACATAAAAAGAACCAAGAGATAAACAAAAACATAAAGCAAATAAAAAAAAAAACATTTCAATTTATACAAGGATTTTTTTATTGAAATTGATTAGTACCTTTTTCAAGTGTTGTTTGATAAAAGTCTCAAGCCGACAGCCACCTTTATTTTTTCTTTTTATTTTTTTGGTTGTAAAATGAGGAAAAAATAGGTCTTTTGGTTTATATAGGGTTTTTTGTTGTCTGAGATTAATGTATTTAGACAAAATACAGATGTTGAAAAAAAGTTAAAGTAAAATAAAAAAGATTCTCTAGTAATTTTTTTTCTCGTTTTGATTTATTTGTATTGTTATGACTTGACACGGAATTTTTTAAAAATAATAGACTGTTAAATCTCATGACCTTTAATTAAAGACATGCATATCGTGTGACCATAGACACGTCAAGTGAAAAATTAAAATTAAAAAATTATTAAAAAATATATATATCTTTTTGAAACGGACTAAAGAAAAAATAGGACAAATTAATTAAACTATAATAAATAATAGTCAAATTATCTATAAATATAATGAACACTAACATTTAAATTTTGTAGAAAATAGTAGTAGAAGAATATAAGATATATAATGAGAATGATGTAAAAAAAATTAGTTACCGTTGGATTAATCAGTTTTGAAAATAATACCCTATTGGGGTCGTTTGGTTATCGGGATTAGTATTATTATGCTAATATAAAATTTGAGATTATATTTATTCCGCATTTTATCGTAATATTACATAGTTCATAATATCGATATAATATTAAACCAAAAACTAATATTAATCACTATATGATGTTGAATACGGGATAATAATACTAGGTATAATCTCTAAATTAAATAGTTTCGTAATTTATTTTGATAAAACTAAAAGAAGAGAGTTAAACCTCGTCAAATCTCATAACTCTCATTAAATCTTGTAACTCTTGTTAAACATCAGGTTTTTAATCCAGAAAAGTGGGAACATCAACGATAATATCGTACATCATATTGATACGGTGTGGCGAAGTGAAGATTTGCTTCCGAAGTTTTGTGTGATAAAAATGTATCAACAAAATTTGAAGGTAAGTTCTATAGAATGACGGTCACACCGTTATTGTAGTATGGAGAAGAGTGTTGCACAATTAAGAACTCTTATGTTCAGAAGATGCATGTTTCGCAAATGAGGATGGAAAAATGAATGTGTGAGCATACTAGGAGCAATTTGGGAATGAGATTATTCGGGACAAGGTAGAGTGGCCTCCATGGTGGACAAGATGAGAGAGGCTAGATTGCAATGGTTTGGACATGTAAAGTGGAGATGCGCAGAGGCCTCGGTGAGGAGGGACGAGAGGCTGGTGTAGTAGTCGGGATGAGAGAGTAAAGGTAGGCAGAAAAGGTATCGAGAAGAGGTGATTAGAAAGAACATGGCGCATCTTCAAATTACTGAGGGCGTGATCTTAGACAGAAAGGTGTGAAGGTCACATATTATAGTAGAAAGTTAGTATGTAATGGAGTATTATCTTGCTTTCGAGGATTTTGTCTTGTTGGTTCTAGTTTTTTTTATATCGATCTTCATCTATTTATTATGTTTCGGCTACTGCATTACTATGTTGGTGTTCATATTCTTTTCATGTAGGCTTTGCAATACTTCTTCTATTAGTTGTTATGTTCTCGTCATTATTATTTTTTACCTGAAGTTATTGCTCTTGAGCCGATGGATCTAAATTGAACAACCTCTCTACCTCCACAAGGAAGTGGTAAGGCCTGCATATATTCTACCCTCCCTAAACTTCACTTGTGGAAATGAGTATGTTATTGTTGTCATATCTCATATGATCATAATCTTAAAATTATTTAATCTCCACATAATTTTGTATTCATTAAACGAAGAGAGTTAAACCTTGCGATTCTCGTCTTATAAGTTAGAAATTAGTTTCCTACGTATTTTAAAACTAAATTTTTCATAATTACCAAGTAAATAAAGTATTATCATAAATAACTTTCTTCTATCTTTTTATTGTCATTTAAAGCTTTAACCCACTCGTTAAGAAATATATTTATAACATTAATTTTAAGGGATATATGAATCAGTTAACTTTGTGGGATCGTTTAGTTATTGAGATTAGTATTCTACTGTTGACATAAATTTGAAATTATATTTATATCGTGTTTGGTTATGAATTTTAACTAATACTGATAATATTTTATATCAAAATCTTATTATTGTTTACTACCTTATATTGAATACGAGATTATAATCTTACGGTTATTATAATCACAGAATAATTTTGTAATCATTAAACGAGGAGAGTCAAACCTAATGATTCTCGTCTTATAGTTCGGGGTATGAGTTTGTTAATTATTTTTAAAATAATATTTTCATAATTATCTAAGTAGATAAAATATTAAAAGTAATAAATTACTTTCTTCTAACCTTTTTTAATTTAAACATCGACGATACCTTAAAATTATTCACATAATTTATTTTGATACTTCTATCCAACCTTATACCTATTATACACTTAATCTACTCGAAGCATGTACTTATTAAATAATTTTTAAAATTATAATCAACCAAAAATATGAAATGTATGAAAGATATTTGCATTAACCTAGCAAAATAACTAATTAAAGGAGGACATGTGACATAAGGGTCAAAATTTAATAGTTAGAGTTTACTAAATATTTGGTGTGAATTATACTGTTTAGTTTGTGACAAATTTAAAAGACTATAATAAATAGATTAAATATATATATATAATTGATTTAGTATATTCTCTTCATTCACATTTACTTATTTATATTTGACTTAGCGTAATATTTAAGAATAAAATAAATAAAATAGTGATTTTATCATATCACCTCTAATTATTATCCTTTGATAACGATGTTCTAATATTATATAATAGCCATAAACGGAATCTTAAGAAGCAGAAAATCTTTCTGGAAAGAAGTAAGAAGCTGATTGTAATGTTGTAATGGAAGTCCTTTAGATTATGAAAAATGAATAGTACTTGATAATAGAGTTTGAACTGTTCAAGATATTACATAAAAGTCGTTAATAAAAGGGAAAAAACATAATGTGACTGTCGACAATTTAAATGACTTTTGAACTATATAACTTGAAATACACTTTAGATCTAAACTAAAGACAAATTATAGTTACTTTTGGAAAATATTTTTCTTTAGATCATGTTTGTCGTGATATATATAAACTAACTTTTTATTCCATATAGATATTTTTACACTCAAATCATACTAATTGTACTAGATACTCATAACATATTGAAATACTTTTCCCTGACGGGAGAAGTTTACTCGCTCTTAAAAGAGGTATCTAACATTTTTCGCTATTAAATGTTTTCTAGAGAAAATGTAGTCTGCCTCTATCTTTTATATATATATATATATAATGATTAGATAATATCATGTGTATAATTAGTGTGTATATTAGAAACTTAATTTTGCAGGGATATAATCAATCAGGTAAGGGAGAAAATTTAATCTCTCAAATTTAATTCTATAGGGAACTATATCAAAATTTAATTTATATCCCGTGTTTAGTACTCTAAATAGGGAGTGTATTTTTGAAGTTGGATTTCGATGATCGATAATTCAAGTAGACATTAAATACGAGACTTCTAAAATTCGTTCGATAAGTCAAATTTCAATATAATAATACAACAGTTATACGTTGAAAGAAAATATATTTTGACAAGAGCATATCTTAATTTATCCAACATTTGACATTAGATTTTAGAGAAATTATGTAAAATCTCCACTCTCAAGCTTTTTACATTGAATTTATCGGTATAGATCAATCAAGACATTCAAATCACTTCTTAATATTACATGTATATATGACAAACAATGCCTTAGGATTGAAAGCTCGATATCCAATTCAATATCTTGAGAGTTTAGTTTCGTTAATTCGACAATCGATAATTAATCTTACATCCACTTCGATAATTAAACTTCAATACAATAAATCCCAATTTAATTTTCGATAATTTTCCAATTTTGATATTATCTTACTATTCTTAAATGGTAAATCACCCGACAAGTCACATGTTGAGTCATCATTAGATTTTTGTCTAAAATGCATTTTCATTATAGTTATGAATGACTAGTAATGTTACCATGATTAAAGTACTTGTAGCAATAATATTCCTTTTAAAAAATAAAACATTTTTTGCATTTTAGCTTCTTTATAAAAAATATCAATGCAAAACATAATACTTTGGTAAAAGCTTTGATTCTCCTATAACTGGAAATATTCAACCAACCTGCAGTAAGGCTATCAAACAGGACGGGTCATCCATCCGAACCCGGGTTCCAGCTCGGTTTTGGGTCTGAACAATTCAAACTCAAAAAACATGTGCAGCCCCGATGAACCAAGTCTAGTATTTAAGTGGAAACAGGTAGAAAGGTAAAGCAAACCATTATAATCATAGAGTATTGAAGCTGTAAAATTATATTATTCATCGAGTTTCGTAGCTGAATACTCGATTATCAAGAAAGACGAAGAATCAAACAGGACAAAACCAACCCCCTGGGAATGCTTTATATACACTATAAAGGCTATGTATGAGAGACTTTGTATGTAGAACAAATGCAGAATTGCACAAAATTTCAATGCTTAAGTGTGACCTTGTACACAAAAATGGAGGAATTCCTATACTATCTGCATATTTACAAATATAGAAAATGGAGCTACCAATTCATTATCAACTGACCCCAAAATTCAAAAAAAAAAAAAAAAAAACGACTTGTCTCTAAGTCAAGAGATACAGAAATGCACAAAAAACTGCAAATTGAGAAATGCCTATATAGCGTTGATTAAAGAAAAAGGGATATTCACAATGGAAACAAACCTAAGCGATGTATTGAAACCAATCTTTCTCTTTTTCCTCTTTTTTCTTAACCTTTTCAATCATTATCCTAATTATTTCCACATCCAAGCTTAACGATTTGAAGCAAACACAAGAAGTAAACATGTGAAGAAACTACGGCTAAAGCTGTAAAACTACCATGGACACAAAGTATTGAACAACACTTCTTGGCATACAACAAATGTCACTTCTGCAACCAACCGCCTACAGGCGGAATTCTTGTTGCTATTCATCAATTGCAGGATTAAAAACCGTTTCCTACAACCAAAGAGAAGAGGACAATGATTATCATGCTATCTTAGAGGTAGCTCGTATTACCAATCTAGTTGAGGTTATTACAACTTGAAACAAACCTGATCACAGACGGGGCAGGTGTCACTTCTCTCCATCCATTCAAGAATGCATGAAAGATGAAACTGATGCTCACATTTTGTACTCATTTTTGGATTCTCAGCATCATATTCTGCAACAAGGAGTTGTGTCATGGTACAGTTTCTAGTTGTAGCCAGAAGCAGGAAGCAGGAGCAACAGTGCTTAAAGCTATGGCTCACCTTCAAGACAGATGGGACACTCTTCTTGTGGAGGTAAAAGTACAAGTATGTTGGATTTTTTGAGTTCACCAGACTTCTCAAGTTCATCTTCCACTTCCTTTATTGCATCAAGCTGGATATCTGCTGTTTGCACGTTGCCTTCAGACTCCTTTTTATCCTTGTCAACAGCTTCGGCAGCGTCTGCTGAGTTCAGTGCACCACCAGCTTCACTGTTTGTTTCTTGAACTGCCGCCTCATTCTTGATGCCATCTGGATTACCTGGTGGAGTCCTGGGCCTTCCCACATATGTTTCATAAGGCATTGGCATTGGAGGTGGCCTGTAGGTGTCAGGACTTGAGGTGTCCAGATTTGTATCAACCAAAAGCGCAGTGGAGAATGCTGCAGCTGTGACATGATGAGATGACAAAGGTTCGCGCTCTTCTGGCACTGTAGGATACTGCAGAAAATTTTAAATTTATATAAATCCATTCAGGCACAGCACAAATACACAAGGATTGTAAAGCAGTTAATCCCATCATAATGGAAGGACTACAATCTTCAGCTATAGAGATCATTCAGCATGTAATAGCGAACTTTAGTTACAACTTACTAATGTTTGAAATTCATCCTCTAATATCCAACCCCTTTTCTCTTTATCTAATCCTCTTTCCTGACTAAAAAGACTGCTGACAGCACTATGATAATAGACCAGCTTCCCTGTCAAGGATCAGTATACTGCCTAATGTCCAAGACAATTGAGGCATTTGCATAGATTCGGGACCATATAGTGGATTTTGTTCAAGAAAATTCATATTAACCCTCTTGCAAAATCTTAAAAACAAGAGAAAAAAATAAAGGTTTTGCCAATGGAATGAACGAATAACCAAACACACTAAGAATAAAACTGCAGTAGAAAACCAAAGGCGCTTTCTGGAAAGTGCTCATAGCCAGCATAGAACGGATGGGAAATAAGAAGAAGAAAAAAAACCCTTCGGGGTGGCCCAGTGGTTTGGGCTTGGAACTTCCATGTTGGAGGTCTCAAGTTCGAAACCCCTTGCTAGCGAAAGCAAGGGGTTTTGCCTTCTGGGTCGAGCTCGTCGCACCGGGCTTGCCTAGTGCGGGTTACCTCTCCTATGTGGTTTGCGAGCTATTGCATAGGAGCGGGGGTTTTACCCTGTGCGCACCCAAAGGGTAGCGGCTGCGGGTTTCCCTTGTCATCAAAAAAAAAAGAAGAAAAAAAGGATTGGAACCCTATATTATATAGCAAACAGTCTACTATCCCAGGTTATTACATTATGTCATGGGATGCAACATGGAGGTTCAGAACCAAGGTTTATCAACCAATGAAGCATGAACAACACATCCAGTAATGCTTCCCCTTACGTGTAAACTCCCTGGACAGAAATCTGACAGTATCTGTTAGTGTCCATATTCTTTTAACTTGCAGATACCAAGTCCCTAAATTTGCACACCAGATTTTCTAGTTCTTCCCTGTTAGAAATTTTTGGAGCATACTGAAATTCTGATAAGTAGAGTTGGCATGGGTTACGTGAAAACAACAAGAGAAACAAAGGGGATAGAACTGAATTTTTCCTCTAGCAATAAATTTCAATCTTCAAAGGGACTCTGAACTAGAATGCTGTAATCACTAATCAGAATATTCAGAAATTAAAATAAAGTAAATGGCATCAGGTATGGGGATATATCACTTACACGATAAAATGAGGGTGAACCGTTCAATTCCACTCCTTTTGAGGCACAGCAGCAGCAGCAACAATTACCCATTTTTGATAATTTATCTAGGTCAACCCCACTGAAGTGGTTAACTCCTGGCTCATTTTTTTCTCTGCAGCAGTACATCATAATACTATCATTATCAATCATGTGATGCAGCAGATTTAAGAACCATAGAAAGTATGCCTGACCTCTATATTGAGTTATTGACCATATAAGTACCAATCAATGGAATACTTCCAATATACAGCATGCAGGAAAAAAAATAGCAGGCAGAACAATATTACATCATACACTAGGGTGCATGTTAACAGAATGATTAGGGGAAAGCACTGTTATGAGAGCTAGACGCAGCATTATGATTGTTTGTCGCAAATTACTCGCTAACAGAGTCCATGCAATCTATTTATAGGTGAGACCAGTTTGGAAATTTATGAAGCATACAACAAATCATGACAAACAAATATGTATCACTACGCACAACCGCCAAAATTATGTCATGAAATTATATCTCAAAATTTCAGCTTATGTGATGGTGATATACAATCAAAATCACATGGTTGAATTACATTTGTATTGGCCTAGCAAAGTAAATGTGCTACCTTTCACGTGTTCCACACTTCCAAGTAATCGATTGGATCAGAATGGAGATGCAAGAGTTGAATAGGAGTTGTAACTCTATTTAACTATATATGGATTACAATGGAGATCCAGCATAGAATTGGAGTTGTAATCCTAATTAGCTAACTATAAATAAACCATGGATCTCAATACCTCTATGGCAGCTTTTTTTGAGTTTTTCGGGTATCAAATGGACCATGGCCCGCAATACTTCATTTTTGAAGCTGAATAGAGTAGGAACTGATAGAAGAAGGGCAAAGTGGGGGTACACTATACCAGCTTGTATCTGGTGGACAGTTTTGAAAGAGAGGAACATGAGGTGATTTGAAGATAAATACGATTCCATCCAGAATAAAGACCAACATCATCTTCTTTGATATATTTTTTATATTTAGAATGGAACTTGTAAATGAAGCAGAATCACTTCTAGAGCTGTAAGAGTCCCTACAGGTTTAGAAAGGGACAAACTTTTGTTTTCATACTTTTGCTCCGCGGTACAGAACTTCCAGCACCATCTTAGTTGTTATAAACATAATTGTGCCATTTATTAAAAAAGAAAGAAAATTCTAATGAAAGGAAAAGGCAGAGATTAACTTGCAATTCAGAAGCAAAAGTTGCACAGATTGCACCAAGTAAGTCATGACATCTCTTTTATGAACAAACAACAACCACTATCTCTCGATCCCAAACTAGTTGGGATTAAGAATCCGCTATATCCGCTCTGCTCTCTTCAAGTCCACGTTATTTACATATTGTAAAATAACTTGTTATTTAAGACAAATTAGAGGTTTTCTAAGACTAGAGGGTCTAAATCACACCCTTATCTCCACCCAGATCTAATACAAGTGTAACAACATTAAACCTTCATCCCAACAAGTTGATAATTCCTATAAGGTTACCTTGCTTATATTGTGTTTGGTATTTAGTTAAGTCCGCATGATTGTGGGAGGTTGTAGCATTTTTGGGTTAGCTACCCTTTATGTTATTTTAGGTCTATCCTCATTCTAGGATCTTCAAACAATTATTACTAGCCATCTTTTGTTATAATCCAGTTCTATGTGCATTTATTACTGTGAACTGGTTCCACAAGAGTTCACCGATATGACTAGGTCTCTAAGCCATCCTAAACCAAGAAATTTGGACTTCGTTTGTACATGTTATGTTAAACAGCAGCTGACCTCCTCCCAATACCAAAGTAAAGCTACTCATCGCCATCAAATTTACTGATATGACTATGACTAGGTCTCTAAGCCATCCGAAACCAAGGAAATTTGGACGTTGCTTGTATATGGTAAACGGCAGCTGACCTGTCCCCAATATCAAAGTAAAGCTACTCATAGCCAGTAAACTAACTGATATGACTAGGCCTCTAATCCATCCAAAACCAAGACATTTAGACTTCATTTGTATATGGATGAAATCAAATTAATCAAATGAAACCACAATCCATAACAGTAACTTTAAACTTTAACATTCATCAAGCTCATACTAATCTATTGAGGTACCTTTGACCATACACAACGCTATGTTTCCGCGAGTTTATAAAATTCTATAATAGAATTGAGAGAAACTCATAATAAGCTTAATAGAACAACAACTAAACAAAGGTGCGGTGCATTTCATGACCTTTTGATGTCCAAAACTCATCAGTAAAGCATCAAAGACAACTCAAATTTTTGAATCTACTCTCTCGCGGATCGATCACACCACCAAAATCCCGTCTATATATAAACATACATACTCATAGATAATTTTAACTTAGAAATCGAAAAAACACAGTAAACAGCAGCTGACCAAAGTAAAGCTACTCAATCGCCATTAAACTAACACAACAAGCCCTATTTCCAGTCCAACACATCAAAATGATCCAAAAAAAAAAACAAAATCAAATCCAAAATTCATGAAAACAACAACATAATCTCCAGAATTACATATAACTAGCTGAGAAATTCCAAAGAAAAATACTACGAAGTCGAATTGAAGCTGAAAACAACAAAATAAACAGTAGAGAAGCTTACTGAAAATCAGAGATGAAGAAGAAGACGATTGAAAGCAGAAGCTATAGAGATAGGATTCGTGTACGTATAGATTGAATTGGGTGATGAGTCAGAAAGTGAAGAAAAACGGTGAAAAAGGTCCTTTGGGGGTGGGGGGTGGGTGTGGGTAGGAGGGAAGAAGAGGCGTTTGGGCACTTGCGCTTCTTTTGTGCGAGAGTGTGTCAGATGAAAAACCACCACTTCGAATTTTGGAATTATATTAATCTTTTCGTTCACTTTTACGTGTCACGTTCAAATTTGGCACACTCATTAAAAAAACATGATTGTTTTATCGGATTATTCATATTAAATGATAGTCCTAGTATATTTAGTATTCCCTCCGTTTATCGTCACTTATTCATTATACTATTTTAAAATGTCCAACAATACATGTTCCGTTTTAAAATCATGTATAAATTTATTATTTTGTACCTATTTTATTCCTGTTATTAATTTCTATTCATTTTTCAATGTTTATATGACTTGTATTTAACAAGAGTGATTTGGTAAAATTACCAATATCATTTACTACTTATTAATCTCTATGTCAAGTCAATAGTTGACAACTATTATTGGACAGAAGGAGTATTAGATTTTGAAAAATAAGTAATTAATGTTAAATGAAAAAATTGAATATGTTAGAAATGATAAATAAAAATAAAAATATATTTTTGAGATACTGGACAAGTAAAAGTAAATGGAGGAAGTATAAATTTTACTTCCTCATCCATGGTCCGTTATACTAAAAGTAGACGTTCAATTTGAAATATCAAAAAATAATTTATCATTTAAGGGCCGTTTGGTCGAGGAATAAGTTATTCTAAAATTTGTTAATCAATATTATTTCGGGATAACTAATTTTGAAATAAGCTATTGTGTGAATCCTAATCGAATATGTGATAAAATTATGTTAAAATTATTTTTTTTTTAAATTATCTTTTGTCTTTCTAATCAAATGAACTTTTAGTAATTAAAATTTAAATAACAACTAATAAAATTATTATTTTATTTATTAATTTTTTTAAAATATAACAAATTAATACTGAACGAGTAAAGATGACGGAGTGAAAGTATTATTAGAGTCGTACAAATTCATTGATTATTAATAATTAATGTGGGAATTGGAGAAGACCATTGATTTATTCTTTCTTTTGGAAAATTGTACGTGGCAACGACTAATGCGTGAAATTATGAAACTCCTTGAATTCATGAATCATGAACAAATAATAAATGTGAAACTCCATGTTATTTTCAATACGTTTGCTTTGTAATCAATTATTCAATAAATTTTATATTTTTCGTCCCAAAATATGTGTGGTTTTTTTATGTTCATAAATAAAAATAATAAATCTAGTATATAATTTATTAAGTTATTCTTATTTATTCGATATTTTTTAAGAATTACTAGTATTATTAAGAAGTTTTTTTAATATTATGAGTATAGTTAAAAATAATTATTATTTGTTTTTTTGAATTTTTTAAAGTGACATTTATTTTGGAAGAGAAACGGAGTATATTTTTTTATCGAGAAATATAATATATTTCGTTTATTTTAAAGAGTATATTGTCTTCAAATATGAAGTAATGATAGAAGTTTAACGAGATATAATAACAACACTTTTAGTGCAATCTCACAAGTGAGACTTTCACCCGATCGAATTTTATAGTGCGCAATCAAAATTTAGTTGGGACTTCAATGCAATTTCAAATACCAAGTAAAAAAATCCAAAATTTTTTTATATAATTTACCTCAATTTATTGGTGTCGATGCATAGTAATAGTCTATTTCGCTTTATTAAACTTTCATTATTATTAAAAAGATTTATCTTTCATAAATGACAAGAAAACTATAGTTTGTTTTTCTCCATCAAAATTAAAGACACACAATTTTATGCATCACCTACCTAAAAGTCACAATACTACTCTTATATTGGTGACCAAATTGTTAGGGTAGCTGAAAAAATGTAGTTAACACGTACATTTAATTAAGATTTTAAATTGTGAGTTCTGAATTTATTTAAATTTATAATTTATCTTAGTTACCGGTTTACAACTAAATGTTTCATTGGTTCCGAAATAGCGAAGTCAAAAAATTTCATTAAAATAATATAAAAATATATTTATTAATTTAATATAAATATCGAGTACGAGTATATTAACCAGATCTTTAACGATGAATTGTTGTGTTGGTGCTGTGGGCGGCGTTTGACGAGATGAGTCACTATCAGTGTACATTTTGCGGAAGTTTCTAAATTTTAGTCGTATTGTATTATTTCTTCTTTACATAGTAGCATATTACAAAAAATGACTTATCAAGGGAAAAAAATAAGAGAAGAATTTTCAAAGAAATTGAAATATTGTTTGTTTTGGTATAAAAAATTTATTCCGTTTGTTTTAATTTATTTGGTGTGTGGTTAACTCAAAGGTGAATTCAATATTTAATTTTTATGAATTTTGAAAATTATGGTTTATATCTAATATTTATTGATATAATATTAATAGGTTTATGTTGTTAAGAAAGACTAGTCAAACGCAATTTGCTTATGGAAAACATTTTTCATATGAATTATTCAAACACAAATTGTTTTTTTTTTTTTTCAAAATCACTTTTCTGAAAAGTCATTTTAAAGGCTTCTAAAAATAAATCGTTTTTAACAGCATTGTCAAACAGACTAATTATCAAACATATATTAGTTCCAAATATGTAGGATAATTTATAATAATAGGACCAACTTACTTATCAACAAAAAAAATTTAAGAAAATGTAGCCAATATAATTGTGGTATTTTAGAATGGAGAACAATTATTTTAAACTCATGGGGTCCCTTTTCATGATAATTAGAATAAACTATTTTCTCAATAAGTTTATCATTCAAACTAATAATGCATCCAATGAAGTAATATGTGCGGAGGAGCTATTTTAGGCGAATGGTGATCTAATGCATATTATTTGTCGGAAAATTATAAGTATATATTTAACTTTGTACATCTTTAACATAATTAAGAAGAAAATTTACACTTCATTTGTCAAATTCCTAACTCTGCCACTGCAATTTATTGTACTACCTATTTTTTCCCCTTTTCTTTCACAAGAATTCACCATCTTTTCCTTTGGGGTTAGTAAATTACCTTTTTTTTTTTTTTTTTTTAGGACCTATGAACTTTTTAGGCTACGGTCTAAAGATCTGTTTTGCACGAAATGAGAATCTTATGAGAAAACGTTAAATCAAAGTTTAAAATATTGCATTTTGCAAATGTTAAACAACATTCCAATACTTTGTCTATAAGGTTGAGAAATATATGAGCAAACTTGAGACCTGAATCTATCGATTTATGAAAGGTTTAATTTAATAAAGGCTATATTTGCACAACTTTCAAAAACATGAACAAAATCTAAATAAGGCCTAAAAATGTTTAGTTTAAATTGGGCTTGATTATTCAAGACTGGTAACAAAGTTATGGAGTGTCTAAGAGTTGAAAGGCCAATCTTAAGCCCATTAAAGCATTCTGTATAAGCCCAAATATTTTGTTATGATCCAAAACCTAAGACCGCCGTTCGTCCAATATTAGTTAAGGCGTTTTACAAAAACTCCATACATTTGGAGGCTAATTACATCTTATTCCAGAAGTTTTCCCTTTCAAAATAAGTCATGACTCCTAGTCCCTATAGTGATTCGGTCAATTTCAAGATTTGTCATGCAAACAAGTTAAACATAAAAAAAATTAAAAATAGAGCTACTATTAAGTTATACAATTTATATTGTTTGGTATGGTATTGTATTAAACATTTTGATTCAATAAGATACTTTAAGCAAAAATAAAAGATATTAAGATAGACCAAAGCTTGGAATCGAACTGAATTCTTATACTTAATATAAACGTGAGAAAAAAAGGGAAGTCTAATAGCCTTTATATATATATATATATATATATATATATATATATACTCTTTTGAAGAAATTAAATTCACTCTTTTACTCAACTCAAAACTCAAGTCTTAACAAGTTTAAAGCAAATGTAAAAGACTTTTGGAAGACTCTAAGAACTTCTTTTGACTTGATTCCTTGAATTGAATTATGGATTCAAGGTTCAGGATCTCATGTTTATAGATGATTTCATGATGTTTAGACGTACCTTAGAGTGTAAAAATCAATTAGAAAACTTAGGTATGTTGCAAGGGAACTCAAATGGAAAGAAGTGGGAAAGGGTAGAAGGTCTGGCAACCCTGACGCTTTGAGTGGCGTGGGGTGCCAATGCCTATACTACAGGGTCTGGGTTGGGGCGCACTGGCTGGCGCGGTGCCCCAGAGCCCAAACTACAGACCCCAAGCTGGGGCGCTCTGGCTGGCGCAGCGCCTCAGACCCCTGCCCAGAAATTTGACAAATTTTCTTGATCGTTTTTCAACTCTAAACCCTCTAGATTTGATTGGTTCCTTCCCCAAACACTTAGATTCGAGTACATAACCAAAATATGCAATAATCTACTCAAAACGACATCTAATTTTATGAATTTAAATCAAGAACTCCATAACAACTTTAACAATCAAGAACCCAATAGAAGCTTCAACAAAATCCATTAAGAACTCAATTTCTCTACTTTCAAGAACATAAATTCGCTGAAATAAATCATGATTGGTGCGTGGATGAATGAACCCAACTCTATGTGATCTCACATACCTCGTAGGGATTAACCCTTGGCGAAATACACAAGCTTAACTTCAAGAACTTGACGATTCCTTGCTTTTTCTCCTATTTTCTCCTCTTCTTTTCTCTTCTCTCAAAACCCTAACTCTTTTTATGAAGCGTAAACTGAACCAAATCAGTTTAGACCCCAACTTAATTGCCAAAAACGAAATTAAATAATTGGGTAGTGAAAAGATAATATCCTTCTAAAATCCGGTTTTGACTTTCCTTATCTAGACAGCCCGATTTCAAATGGGCATATCTCCCCCATACGAACTCGCAATTGAGCAAACTCGATGGCGTTGGAAAGATAATTCAAAGATATTTCCTACGGTATCTTGTAGTACACCTAACTCATCCTGTGCTAGGAGTTATGGTCGTTTGAAGTTGACCCAAAACTCAAACTTAGCTTAACATATCAAAATTTCTAAATTTGATTATTTAAAAAAAAAAAACTGTTTCTTTCTGATTCTAGTTCTTTCGAATAGCGGGGTGTTACATCATGCTAAGGTTATGAAGTTTGGGTGGGACAGTATCACATTTTAAAATATATTTGTATTTATTATATAGGAATCCATCCTAATTGCATATGTGAGACAAACTTTTTTATTTTATTTTGCTCATTTTGTATTTTGATTATCACTTTGTATACCAAATAGTTTGTATTCAGATTTGATTTTGTATTCGTCCTAATGGTATACCATCAAATTTTGTATTTATATTTGACTTCGTATTCATTCTCAATTTTAAATAACCAAAATACAGTTTATTTATGTATTCATTATATAGGCATTCATCCTAATTGCATCAGTAAAACAAATTTTATATTTTATTTTGCTCATTTTGTATTTTCAATATCACTTTGTATACCATATAGTTTGTATTTAAATTTGATTTTGTATTCATTCTCAATTCTAAATAACCAAAATATAGTTTATTTACGTATTCATTAAATATGTATTTATACTAATTGCATTAGTAAAATAGATTTTGTATTTTATTTGACTCAATTTATATTTTCAATATCACTTTGTATACCAGATAGTTTGTATTTAGATTTTAATTTGCATTTGTTCTAATGGTATACAATCAGATTTTGTATTGTATGGTTTAATTTTTCAATTGAAATGAGTATTTATCGTGCTCATTTTGTATTTCATTATCACTTTGTATTCCATAAATACACAGATCCGACTACTTTCATCCAAAAAAATAATAATCGACACTTAAAAAATACATGGTCGTTTTTTTATTTTCTTTGATAATCTTGAACTTTTAAAGATATCGATGTGAATAACTACTGAATTAACTGTAAAATTGAAGATTGAAGATGAAATTTTATGAATCTATAATTAATATACGCGTTATTCATTATATAACTCATGTATACTATGTATATATTGAATAAGTTATTTGTTTTAGCTTTGTCAAAACATTTTGATTTCATTTGCCTTCAAAACGAAAATCATCAGCGAGTTATACAATCTGATGCTCCATAGCAAACATAAAGTTTGTTATGGAGCGCAATTATACAAACTATAGCTATAACATACAAATTTGATTTTTATGTTTGTTATATGTAAGAGTTGCTCTAATGTTTATGCTAGATTAATTCTAACTTTAATTTTAGATTAACATAATTAAATCCCTTAAAAATAAACTATTTTTTACTATGACTATTTATTCCATTTGAGTATTTTATTTAATTACCTTTCTTTACATAGTCATTCTTGACAAGTAAAAAGTAACGTCTATTTTTTTTTACAACGATCAAGTAAAATGAAATGAAGTATATGAAATACTAGTTGGGAACTCAATATCAACACTTTCACTTGGTCTATCGATAATGAATAAACTCACATAAAGTATAAATAAATCAAAACGAAATGAGTATTCAAACAAGTCGGAGTTCCATAAAATAGGAGAAAAGTGAGGAATAAATACTCCCTCTGTTTTTAATTACTAGTCAACTTTAAAATTGACACATTTATTAAGAAAATAATTATTGATATAATGAGTTTACCATTTTACCCCTATTAATTATGAAATGGATAAATTAAACATTTAATATTTTCAAAACTCTTTTTCAAAATAATTAATTGAGGAAATAATAGATAAAAATAATTGTTTTTTCTTGATTTGTCAAAATAGATAAGTAATTAGGGACCGAGGGAAAGTGTGAATTTACACTCCATTTGCTGTTTGACCTTCTCATAGAAAACAGTGTCATCACAAAAAGAAATAATTTAAGGCAAAGATATTTCCCACCTCACAATTTTTAATGCAAAAATAGTGCGGTTTGTCTACTTTTGGGACCTGTTAATTCAAAAAGAGTCACCGTTTATTAAGTCATTAAAATATTGTTATGATATACAATTGTATTGAAGTTTATATCTAAAATTTCAACTTCACGATATTATCTTCGAGTATAAAAAAATGATTGTTATGATTTGTTCTAAAATTTCTATTTAATCATAATTAATTTTATTTTCAGCAAAGAATTATATTTGGGTCGCTTTATTTTCGGCATCTACATTATAGTCATTTAAAGAGTTGTTTGATTTGAGTGTGTGTGGGGCTTAGCCACAGCCACCCACCATCCGAGGGTGTTTAATTAGACACTTTTCGTCGAAAAATTACATTATATATGTATATATATGTCAAATTTTATATTTAAAAGATATATATTTAAAGTTTGATACTCTTGACAAAAGTTATACCTTTGGTGCAGTTATAATGGGTGTCTATTTGAATGAAGGAAATTTGGGTTCGAATCTCAAATATCCCAATATTTTTTATTTATTTTGAGAGACATACACTATTATTCTTGGACCTCCTTAATAAAATTTCTGGCTGCGCCACGGGGATCATTTTTTATATTCTTTTGTATTAATTTTCTTATACGAAGGTATGTGTTTTGAGTGCACTTTCTTTGTTTATCATTGTTTAAAATTTACAATTATTATTTTTTCCCATGACATTTTATTATTTTGATCCAACCATGACCATTGGATATAACTTTGTCCAAATTTTATTGTATAAATTACTGAAATACACGTCTTATGTTTCCCTTATTTCCAATACCCTTCTATTTTTAAAGACCTCTAAAATCCCTTCTTTTTTTTAATGTATCTGAGCTACATATTAATGTATCCGAACCAGTATTTAATGTATCCGAGCAACATATTATGCATCCAATTTGTAAAGGGATTAATGTAATTATAAACTAAAGAGGGATAAATTATAATTTCATATTAAAACTATGAGATTTATGTAAGTTGCCCAATTTTATTTCCAAATAAAGAAGTTGCTGAACTTCGATTAATTTCAAAAAAAATTCATAATTCAGCTTGTGCAGACCTCAATTATAAACCAAGTGGAGAGTGAAGGGAACAAAATGGGCCCACTAAAACAGAAATAATAGAGCAAATCCAAATAAGTCTCCCTACCCTTTTGCATAAAATCTTTTGTAGGGACCAATAATAGAATTGTTTTGGTACCAACTTTTAATATTATAACGTGAAGAGAAAGGAACTATTCTCAATCTCTCATAAAATAATTCATTTTTACTGTCTTC
Source organism: Solanum chiquidenum (assembly GCA_029582725.1). NCBI lineage: Eukaryota > Viridiplantae > Streptophyta > Magnoliopsida > Solanales > Solanaceae > Solanum > Solanum chiquidenum. The sequence continues at coordinate 25,071 of JAJOOS010009328.1, forward strand.
AAATATTATTAATCTTAAAAGCCAATGTTAGGTTTTGTAGCACAAAGTATTTCTTTGGTTGGTAGATATATATTTAATAAAAATAAATATAACCCCACACTAATGAGTCTACATCTGCCAACTTCTTATAGTTGACTCATGACACCTATTTACAGCCTGGCTTCCATATCCACATATTTAATCATATAATGATAAAAACAATAATGATGTTTTGAGATATTTTCTTCATCTAGAATGTCGATCAGTTTACGCACACCTCAACTAATTTCAACACAGAATTCACACTAGAAATGAAGTTTATATTTAACGGGGTCGGGGCCGGATCATACAAGGTTAGGGATCCGGGAGACAATTTTGGGGGAGTAATCTAACAAAGAAGCTCCCACCAGTCTCTATTAGTAGAGTTCTATAATTAGCTGAACTAAGTTAGAGGTTCATAAATATTTACTCTATATATGCATTGCATTATATTACAGCTAATAATCCAAACCTTCCTTCACAAATTTCCCTCCCTATCATCGTCATCGATAAATCTCAATGTGTGTCAGTTGATCTTAGTTTCTTGGCTGCGCGGATGAATTCCATCACCACTTGTACCTCATCAACTCGCTGAAAAGATTAAGATCGGAAAGATGATGTTAGGGAAAGTTGGGGATAAGAAAGATTATGCATAGCGTGAAAATGAACCAGACCTGTGACGAAAAGTGTTGCTGAACAGCGCTAAGCAGTTGTTCTTTTGTCGGGTTAGGGCTAATATGTGCCTGCATATACGCGAAAACTGTTACTAACTTGAAGTAACATGTTTGATCGAGCAATTCGTGTTGGCAGGAACTTACAAGGTTGAAGTTTCGCCAGTACCTCCATAACGAACCAGTTCCTAGTTTTGCCAAGTTCAACCTCTGATAGTCCAAAAATGAAACAATTTAATAAAATAAGCATGTTACAGAGACTATCACAATGAATAAACTACCAACTCTAAGCGGAATGGTTGGGTCTAATACTGCCACATAAACACAAACAGTTCAAACACTGGACAGAGACGAACTCAACTTTATGTGCTTACCGGTTGCAAATAGTTAGTTTCGACATCTCTGCAATTGCCACGGTTCATTGTCTTTGGTGGTCCAGATAAGGCCCATGGCCTTGTATATCGAACTCTAGCCTTGCTCACTTTTCTGTATACGACACCAGTAGCTTCCAAATACAAGGATTATAATCAAATAAGAAACCTTCTTCAGAAATTAGAAGAACTGATAAAACAAAGTTCAGATAATGGAGACTAACCAAAGTGATGGTTTTCTTTTTCACCAAGGTCTGAACCACTGCTCGAGTCATCAAAGTCATAATCGTCCTCTTCTTCATCCCCCGTGGGAGGTTCTAGCACACTCAATGCATTTCTTTGTAGCTTGACTTCCACCCCGTTTTTCAGGACCTTCATAGTTTTGAGACAAATAAGTTTAATACTACTAAATTCCACAATCAAATGGATATAGCAGTTCAACAGTTAATTAGGAAGAGTTATTTTGGAATAATATACACGATTGAAAAAGAATGAAGGACTCACCAGCCAATGCCAACCACCAAGCCCAACAGCCTTCTTGACAACTCCCTGAAGCCCCAGCAAAACACTCTTGGTTCTGTTGTTTCCCGTCACAATAACTTTGGTATGCCTCGGAAGTACAGACAACTCCTCATCTCCACTCTCTTCGCGGAAAGGTGATAACACCCTAGTAGGACATAATTGAGTCTCCAGCATTTTACTCGTTTCAACAACTAACTAATCAGTGACCCCAATGAAGGATAGCAACGGAAATCAGAATTGAATTAGCTACTGATACTCTGGAACCAAACTACGGAATTCTATATAGTGACTAATTCTTTCTCCCTTGCTCCTCCTCATCATCACGATCAGACAACGAAATAACAAATCCCCAATAACAGCCAACTTGGTAACAGATAAAACTAACTAAATGTCAAGAATCTCAATTCAGATACCTTTCTATAGAATCTCCAGTCCTAAGAACGCGATTCGCCTCACAATGGAGACTAAAATCTTTCTAAGTTTCAAGAACCAGAATCAATCAAGCTAACGAAAATCCTGAAAAAGAGATTATCAAGAATGTCAAAAAGGCATTTTCATACAGCCATATATATACTCAAAGGAGAGACACAAAAAGAGAGTGATGTTTAAGATCTGATAGACAGACACGAAATTTCTTATGGAATGTTGAATGCTATGAGCTAACAAGCAATTAAATTTCTGCAAGTCACGGATTCAGCATGAGTAATAAATGCAAGAATGCATGATCCACTAAAACCTACTGCCTATAAAAAATACTACAGTAATACTTTGTACATACCTTATTTCTAATGCATATCCAATTCAATCAAAATTAGTAACAAAAATCCTTCTTAGCTAAAATGGAGAATATATATATATATATATACTAAATGTTCGCTAATAGCAATTCTGCTAATTTAAATTTGATTAGAAGAAAATTTTCCACTTGACAAAGACAACTAAAATTTAATAAAACTGCAAAGCTTAGAAGAGCAAAGAATTGTTTATTTGACTGGGAAAATTGGACTTTTCTCAATGCATAAAGTATCAAATAGTGACAAAAAAATTGAAAAAAAGAAGAAGAGAGAGGTAAATAGAGAAATTAACAACAAAAAAAGTATTTTCTCATTGAATTGAAATATTACAAACTAAAACTCAAGCAATCAATCATGTTTACCGAGAATATTATATATATAAAAAAAAAGAACTGCAAATCAGAATAGTTGATGTGACTACAAAAAAATTCAGTTTCCCAATGTAAAACTTCAAAAGAGTGACAGTAAAGCAAGCAACCATGGTGAAATTGTTCAACAAATTTCAGTAGATTCGAACAAAAAACTGCAAATTAGAGGAAGAGCTCAGAAATATTAATTTCGAAGTGAAAAGGAGAAAAAGAAGCAAAAATCCCAATGTACAACTTCAAAAAAGTGAAATTCAATCAATCATGCTGAATCCGTTCAACAAATTCAATAGATTCGAACAAAAAAACTGCAAATTAGAGAAAAAACTTAATTTCTCAATGTAAAACTTTTTTTAAAAAAACTGACACTCAAACCAAGCAATCATGCTGAAATCCGTTCAACAAATTCAGTAGACTCAAACAAAAAGCTCACAATTAGAGAAAAAGTTCACAAATCATTAATTTCAAAGTGAAAAAATAAAAATAAAATTCCAATGTAAAACTTCAAAAAACTGACACTCAAACCAATCAATCATGCTGAAATCCGTTCAACAAATTCATTAGATTCAAACAAAAAAAACTGCAAATTAGATAAGAGCTCACAATCATTAATCTCAAAGTGAAAAAAGAGAAGAAGAATCAATTTTTCAATGTAAAACTTCAAAAAAAACTGACACTCAAAACCTATCAATCATGCCGAATCCATTCAACAAATTCAAACAAAAAAAACAGCAAATCAGAGAAGAACTCCGAATTATTAATTACTCCAATTTGAAAAAAAGATTAAAAAAAAAAAGAAGTTTTTTCCACATTGCGTACAACACACAAACCAAAACATATTATAGAAAAAAATAATTCAAACACGTCAAATCCTTCAACAGCTTACGTTACCTCAGTTCGAATGCAAATACAGTTGATTCAGAATACCGAGGCAGCAGATTGATTTTGTAATCAGATTCGATTGAAATGCAACAATCTGGTTTGAACACAAATTTCTGAGTAATCTAGAGAGAGAAAGTGATTAGTTTTTGCAGTAGTTTTTAGAGAGAGAAAATGCATACAGTAAATGCTTCACAACTGCCATTGAAATGGAAACGACCTGCTTCTTCTTCTGCTGCTAAAAAAGAAGAGAGAGGATAGAGGAGAGAGAAAGGGAGAAACCCACTTGTACGGTCACTTGGCTTTTTCTTCCTTATCTCATGAAGCCGATTTGGGTATTTAGCGGCTTAATAGAGCCGGCTCGGCTCTGAGTCGGTTGAGTGTTGAGCCGAAAGATTTATGTGTACAAAGGAATCCGAGGCTTTTTGAAAGGGACAATTCATTAAGTTATGTTTCCTGGTTTGGAGCTGTTTTCTTTTGAATTTTGTCATATAATAATAAAGGTAAAAGGGTGGTTAAATCGATTTTATTGTAGGAGATCGGTTGTTGGTTAGTTAAGAATTTTTTTTAATATTTAGACTCTACAAGATGTTGGGATGGATATGCGGGCATATGAGGATATTTCGGATAAAGTGAGAGTGAGATTAACAAAACGAATAAAGTAAAATCGAGTTGATTTGGACATGTGAAGATGAGATGCATTGAAGTCCTGATGGTAAATGTTAGATATAATAAGTACGAAGAAAGATAGAGGTAGTCGAAGTATTAGAGAAAAGTGATTAAACAAATTATGACGGAGGTTCAACTTACATAGGATATACAAGTTGAGGATTAATGTAGAAGATTGATATATAGTGAGGTTCTGTTGTCTTGTTTTTCGATTGGATGAGACTTGGTTGTAATCTGGAGCTCTGTGTCTGTCATAATAGTAGTCTTATATATTCATGCAACTTCTTGTTTTTTATATCTATTATATCATTTATAGTTTATTATGTTTTCGTTATCACACTATTTTATTATTATATTATTATCTTATGAGTAAATTAAATTGATGAAAGTAATCAATTAATCATCTATTATCACTAAATAATATTGTACATCTCTACCAAGTCCAGAACTTATACCAAACATTAATAATGTGGAAATTAAAGAGCTGATAATATCAAAATAATAGTGTTACATTCATTATGTGAAAGGACACATAATCGAGATACTTCAAAATTATTAAAGATTTTGATGTCGTGATAAATTTTAATTTATCCCTAATTAAATTTATTAATTTATTTTGAATTCATATCGGTGTTTGGTATTCGTAATAAAATTTAATTAAATTTAGATTGCGCTGAATAGTCTCACGTTAGGGGTAAAACACTCTTTAATAAAGATAACTTTGTATACTCGCATTAAGTTTGACTAAATTTGAATTCGCGTCGGACAGTCCCATATTAGGTTAGGTAAAATGATTTCTAACAAAGATGCTCTTTAATAAAGATAATTTTGTATACTCACATTAAAGTTCGACTAAATTTGAATTCGCGTTAGACAGTCTTATATTGGGTAGGTAAAATGCTCTTTAACAAAGACGACTATATATACCTCACATTGGAGTAATAAATACAACTATATATGTATACCCACATTGAATATACCTATATTGAACCAACCCACATTGAAGTTCGACTTAATTTGAATTCGCGTCGAATAGTTTCATATTAGGTAAAATGCTTTTTAATAAAGATGCTCTTTAATAAGATAACTTTGTATACTCACGTTAAAATTTGACTAAATTTGAATTCGCGTCGGACAGTCCCATATTGGGGTAGGTAAAATGCTCTCTAACAAGACGATTATGTATACCTCACATTAGAGTAACAAAAAGTACTACTATGTATACCCATATTAAGGATACCTATTGAACCCACATTGAAGTCCGGCTGAATTTGTATTCGCATCGGACAATCTCACATTGAGGATAAAACACTTTCTGTACTCAGGAGGACTCGAACACGAAACTTCTGATTAAGGATGAAAGATAACTTACCACTCTACTACAATCTTTATCGATCTCGCATTAAAATTTGACTAAAATTTGGATTCACACCGGGCAAATCTCATATTTGGGGTAAATCGCTCTCGAACAAACGCGACTCCGTAAACCCTCATTCAAGCCCGACAAAATTTAGATTCACACCGGACAATCTCATATTAAAAATACTCTCTAACAAAAGCAATTTCTTACTCGAAAAATCCAAAAAAATTACTTATCATTTTACCACAATTCTTATTAATTATCTCAAATTAAAATTAATCGAATCTCAAAACGAATATCCATCTCCTAGTACTACCTTGTCTGGTACATCTCCGGCAACTGCATCAACTATCAAAGATTCACCTAACAACATCGTTTTATTTACCCAGGTGCATAAAAGTAATTTCATAATCCAAGCCATAAGCCGAGCCAAGCTTAGCCGGTTAAAAAAATAAAAATAAAAACCAAACCCAATAAAAAAGAGAGGGAAAAATAATTAGAATGGACACGTGTCAGTAAAAATACAGCTGTCGGATCTTATCCCAACATTAACCAAAAGTATAAATCGTTTGTACCTTAATACACGACTGTTTGTACCTTTGTCCAACTTTATATTTTTTTTCAAAAAATTTTATTAATTAAATTTAAATATAGATTTGAAATCCGCTCGTTTTTCGAGGCAGCTGGAGCGCACAAATTATTTTTACAAAAAAAAAAAAACGCATTTAAGGTGGGACCCCACGTCAGTATTGTGGGACCCAGTTTGGAGTAAATAAAAGTGGGGTCCACAACCCACATGCTCTGCAATTACTACTTTTTGTGTCGTTTAGTCGTAATATGGGTAGTGATTCGTAGTATTAGTTTTTTGTGATTTTATTTATTTTTGTATACAATTTATTTATTTATTTGGTTATGCTTTTTGTACACTAGTTTAATTTGTGTTCTTCTTTTTGAATATTGTATAGGTGTTTGACTTTTAATACTTGTACAATAATTTTTAAATAATTTGTTGTGTACGGAGTATTTTTTTTTTACATAAATTTCATTTGCTTAGAAGTTACTCCCTCTGTCCCAATTTATATGACATACTTTCCTTTTTAGTCAGTCCAAAAAAGAATGACACATTTCTATTTTAGGTAACAATTTGCCTATAAAATGTCCTTTTTACCCTTAATGAAATGATTTACAACCACACAAATTTCTATCATTCATTTTGGACCATAAGTTTTAAAAGTCTTTCCATTTTTCTTAAAGTTTGTGCCAAATCAAAGTACATCATATAAAATGGGACGGAGGGAGTAGTTATTTTGATATATTGTAGTTTGTAATATTATGTATCTTATTAAATTTTGGTATATTTAGATACATATATCTCAGGATACTTGAGGATAAAATTAGGTGTAATTTTATCTAGACATATTGTATCCAAGTGGATTTGTATGTATATGCAATTCATGACAAATCTCGCTCCCTAGTATCCCAGATACATGAGAATTATACTAGATACATATAGAGATGCATGCATTTAGTGTGTTAAGTGTGATTTGCATTTATCTGAGATACACAACAAATCTCGATCACCTCTCTCTCTTATCTGGTAATAATGCATGTATCTAAGTGTATTTTCCTCGATATATGATAGAAAACTCATAATTAATGGTAAATATGTAATATTTTGAAGAAAATATATATAACTATGTCTAACTATATAATTTTTTCCTTTTAAAAATGATTTTTTGGTTTCACAATTTATGAGTGTATTTAGTTTAATCTCTCGAGGATAAAATGAAAGAAGATGGATTGATAAGTCTTTCGTCAATTTACAAATATAACTATTTTACATATGTGAAATTATGGTGAGTAAAGACGTTATGATGAAGAAGTGACGCAACTAAAATAAACAAAACGAAGGATGTGGTCTTGAAAGACGTATAAATATTAAATTCAGTATATAGACTTAGCTAAAGATAAAATAAAACTAACGAAAAAAAACTCCATAAGACAATGGAGCATTGGAGCTATATGTATATATATTATAATATATTCATTTACATGTGTATTAATTGACTATATTTACTTTTGAACAGACTAGAATATATATAACCACAACCAATTAAAACAATAGAGTACAAGGTTAAAGCTACAGCAACTAGGTACGACAATTTAAAAAAAATAAAAAAATTGTTGTTTGTTTCCAAAAAATGTAGAGAAATTTTTTTTATATCTTTTTTCAGTTTCTGGGAATCTGAAAAAGAAATTTTTGAATCCAAATCAGATTTTAGATTACAAATAAGAAAAAAAAGGGGGTAAAAAAGTATACAAGAACATACACACAATAAAAACAATTCAAGATTAGGTAATAAACTCGACCAATAATCATACTCTAATTTTTATATACACAAATAACACACACGCAAACGAGAAAATGATCTTCTATAATCACTTACAATTTAGATTTTTTTAAAATATGACATTTTCTTATACTTGCACAATTTTTTCGTCTATATCATTGTTTGACTCATTGTCATCAAAACATTATTAATCCATAACTTTTTAGATAGAACTAGACAATCGTTTAAATTTAGCTCAAATTGCTCATTTATCTCCCCTAAATATATCAAGGAATCTCAATACCTATTTTTCAAGCTTCTAGATTTTACTTATTCAAATACAATTTCAATTCATGTGAAGAGGGAAATTTTAGTTGCCTTTTTAGGTACTCCATATTTCAAAAATTCAACTTAGAGAGGGAAAAGAACTTTGAATGATTGGCAAACCTTTAAAAAATTCATCAAATGTTTTTACTTTTTTTAGTGTAAAATAAGTAGATATATTGATAGAAATACTATACAACAAACTCAATGTAATTATATAAGTGAAGTCTGGAAAAAGTAAGATGTACATAACTTTTTTCTTATTTTTATAGAGTAGAGAAACTATTTTCAAGTGATCTTTAATAACACTTTTTTCAATTCAAATTTGAGATCGATAATGTGAACGAGCTCACCTATATTGGTGGAAATACTACAAAATGGTCCCAAAAGGAGTTGGAGAAGAGACACTTGGATTTTTGTAGTGGCATGAATATTTAATTAAAAAAAAAAACTAACCAAACCAACATACTATAAATACATAACATGGTGTCAGTTGATTGCTCAACCAAATTTCAAATTAAAAAAACCCAAAAAAAAAAAGAGTAACATTATTAAATACCATAAATAAATATCCAATAGGATTAAGTAGCAAGTCATTTTCAATCCATCTCAAAGATTTAGTGTCGTCGCGTATAATACAATTGTTTAAAATATGACCCATGAATAAGGGGGGAAAAGGATTTAATTTTTTTTTTGTATAATAATGGTAGGGGTCTTTTGATTGGCGGAATAAAAGTCACATAATAATTTTGAAATAAGATACAAAATATTAAAATTTTCATCTAAAATATGATATTAAAGGCGAAAATGTTTGAAATTGAGGTTTCAATATTTGAGTTGTAGATTTTATTGTCGCAGGACTTCAATCTATTAGATGTATATAACAGAAAAACGCAATGTTGTGCCTGCTCAGATACAAATGAAATCGACAATCCTCAGTGTCAACAAAGTATAAAGAGGCTACAAAAAAAAATAAAAAAATTCTAAGATACATACCATACAGCTGAAAAATATTGAAGTTTCGTGCAATATATAAAAAAAAAACTATAATAACAAGCACTGAACATAGGATGAAGCATGAATTAACAGTTCAACCTGGAAATTCAAGCTAATTAATCAGAGCAAAAATAAGACGTGTACCGATAAAAGAGAACCAAAACAAAATTACAGGGGAAATAAATAAAGGGAGATGGGATAAGCAGCAAGCTTATCAACTCTTGAGCAAAGTCTCGACGGCTTCAAAGAAGAGAGGAGCCATTTCAGGGCTTGGAGTCTTGATGGCACATTTGACACCAGGGGTTCCGATAACTGCTGTAAGTTCGATCAAGAAAGGAATTCCTCGGGGGCTCTTGGCAGAAAGATACAACACCTCCTGGTTAGCATGTTTGCGCTTAGCTATAAAGAACATGTTTGATGCAGCTAGACGATCAAGGGTTGTTTCAACGCTATTGATAACAGATGCTGGGAAGTCCCTTGATACCTCATTTGAATCAGGTAGTGACTTCCAAGTCTGGTAAAGAAGCAAAGAAGATACAGTGTTAAGCACCCAACTTGCTTACGTGGTTGTCAAAACAATATGCAACACAATGAACTAATGCAGATAGAATAAAAGAGGCTGATAGTTTTTAACTGACACGAGCTGCGAGAGATGATAAATCATCACTCTGAAGTGAAAAAATAAAAGCTGAGACTCGCACATACTATGCCATTAACTTGAGTAGAGGGTAATACATACATCGATCCCAATCAATCAATACCTCAATCCCAAACAGCAGTCAATACATAGATCTAGATAGAAATTCAACAATGTATATTACCTCAAGAAAAGTGGAGCGCTCCATCCTTCCATCCTCCGTGAAAAGTACATGGAAATAGATTTTATCATTGAAATACCATACTGGCTGTTGATTATTTTTAATCGCAACCTGTAAAAGGGTATTTGCGGGGCCAGGGGAAATGTTCTGGAACAAAACCATCGGTAAGAGAGTGCTTGCAGATGTCCCAGGTAGCAATTGAGGAACCTATTGAGCACAAGACATCAAAGTAAACAATCAAAGAGAAGTCGAATTCACAGAAGGGGTCTATAATCAGATCTTCCTCTTGTTCTAGATAATAACATAAATACTTTGTGAAAGGACTGTAGACAGAAGTGGCATATAATACTCACTTGGAGTTGTCCACCGGCAGCAAGACCAAATGTGTTTTTATTAAACTGAATCATGAAGCCATCAAGAGGAACCTGTGAATTGTTCTCGAACATCATGCTGTAAAATACCTGCCCGTCTCTCCGTATCAGTTGGGCACTGATTTGTAAACCTTGACCACTAGAGGCTGGCAATACGATAGGTAATGGAGGGCTGCAATAAAAGTCGGTGCTCTGTAAGTGTTTTCACAATGATATCTCAAAAGAGTTTGAAACATGTCAAACAAAAAGGAGCACAGATCTTTTTGACAAAAAAAAAGAGCAGAATTCCTTTTTGCATATATAACTTTAGATTCAGTATTGCGAGAATTCAACCTTTAATCATTATGTTTGTGACCTTAAAAGAGATTGCGAGAACATTTTTTATAGTACTAATGCAGACAAACTGTACATACCCGGCTGAGGTTGCAGGCTGATCAACTGACACAATAGCACTACCGCTGTTATCCATGCCAAGGTCAAGTAAATCAGGCAGCGCTGCAGGTGCAGCTGGTTGCCTTGCTGCAGGATGCTGAGGATTAGCTGTACTAGCTGGCGGTGACGCACCACTTTCTGCAACACGAGCAGGAGAATCGGAATAGCTCTGTTCACCTGCATCAGGATACTCTTCCTCCTCAGTTTTCTGAGTGGTCTTCACACGAGTGACAAATGCTTCTGGAGGCTTATGATAGACAGAGGATAAAGTAGCAATATTGGAAAGAAGTTCATCGAGGAGAGAAGGATCAAGTTGGTTTGAATCATCACTAATCACGGGCTTTTCAGCTAGCACAACATCTTTAGCTGCCTGCAATATACAAAGGAGATTGCGATAACTAGACATCCAGAGATCAACTTAATCCCAGAACTATGTACATACTCATAAACTAAGTTGCTCGAACTCTTCAAAAATGTTGTCGGGTGTGTGTCGGATCCTTCAAAAGTAGTGCATTTTTGGAGGATCCGACATGGGTGTGGCAACACATTTGGAAAGTCCGAGCAACTTAGCTCATAAACATATCTAGCAGAAAAGAATAAAGCAGCCAAGGGGAAATAGTGATGAATTATATCAACTATCACCCGAAAGACAGCAAGTCTTTCTCTAAATTGAAGATAGACCTTCCATACTGAAGTCATTAAAAAGGTCCACGAGACAGCCCAAGGAAAAGTGAAGCATTTGCTTGCACGTACCTCGGGATCAGTTGAGAGAAGACGCCAATAAATGTATGCACGATCTCGCAAGTCTGGATTGTCAGTCTCCACAGTGGCATTATTTAAGACCACCTATGAGCATTGAGCAAGGTCATAAGTAGAGTATCAGCTTTATTTTAAAAAAAAATTAATAAACAAAAAGATACTTGTCACTTTTTTGTGCTTTTCACTTTTAAAAACATTACGTCAAGATACATTACGTTTTTCACTCATTACTCTAAATTTAGAAACTCAACATGCCATCCTATTTTTAGTTATGGTCTATATTGATGGAGCATATTAAAGTTCCTACATAGAGAGGATAATTTATCAAGTTTTTTGGTCTTGATAACAAGGCTTAGTGAAATGGAAGTAAAAAATTTGAAGAACTTACTGACTAGAAAGCTAGATTGGATTCTTTCCTATTATTGATCAGCAGAATGCAACTTGACATTTTTTTTTTTTTTGATGACAAGGGAAACCCGCAGCCGCTACCCTTTGGGTGCGCACAGGGTAAAACCCCCGCTCCTATGCAATAGAATGCAACTTGACATATTGCATAATATAACACGGGATCACTTGATGTTATGGCAACAAGAAGTACCTGGATCATTTGTTGTGGTCCTTCAGTTGGCTTCTTGAGGAAGAGTTTGACTGTTGCTGTCAGCAACTGCAATTGCACTTGGGGAGGTTCCTCAGGGAAACTCTCTAAAAAGCTTTCAAGGAGCTCATCTGCATTATCAATTCTTTCAGCATACTCACCGATAATCCAGATCATTGATGCCTGTCAACGAAGAGGCAGAAGCAGTTAACAAAATCTGTGAACAGGTTGTAGACCCAACAACTTCCCGGAGCCAGCTCCTGGAAAGATCTTCTGTTACCTTTGCCTCTGGCTCATCTAGTGTGTCCAAACTCTCGCAAAGAGTAGCAATTATGGACTCATAGCTGGAAAAAAAAGCCAGAACGAAAAAATTAAATAAAAGACCAGAACTCAACTTAAGCATATCAGACTTCGACGGAACTTACGTGTTAGGATATCTTCTGAAAATGTCCTTGATTACTATAATAGCTTCTTGAACAACATAGTTTACTTTTATCTTAATCAATTCAAGCAGGACACTGATACAGCGTTCCGCAGCCCTCTCTAATTTGATGGCACAGCGGCCAATAGCACGGACAGCTTTTCTGACAAAGTCAACGTCTACTTCAGTAGCATATTCTTTGAATTCCAATAGCACCTACAAACACATAAACCACACTTAATGATGCAACACACAAGAACCTATATCAGAGGAACTAAACTGAATTAAAAGCAGAGAGGATATACCTGGTCTATGTTTCTGTCTGAAGCAAGTTTTATCATGATTTCTAACTTCTCCATTTTCACATATATAGGATCATTATACTTGCAAAAGAATACCTAGCAACAGAACAATATTAGAAGCAAAGCTTAATTGTCCAGTTTTAGTTACAGATAGGTCCAACAGTGCCAAGGAAATAGAGGTTTTGACGCCAATCTTGCAAGTGCCTAGGCGACACCACAAAAAATACCTTGATTTCATGTGCAAGAATTGTCGGACGCTTTTGTACAATGAGGTTTATGTTCCTTAACGCAACATACTGAATTTCAGGCTCTGCTGAAAGCAACGTTACAAGAGGAGGAGCCATCTTTTTACAAAGGTTCCGAACTACATCAGTGCTGGTGATGAGTTCCATCTGTTGGAGTATCATCTGAAACACCAGAAAATGACTATTAGTGAAATGTCTAATTCTGGCAATGCTAATCATGTGGAAACATAATTTATTTTTAGAAGTTTGTGAAAAAGATGGAAACAATCCCACCTTTACAGCTGAAAGAACAACAGCGCAATTTGCATGCTGTAATCGTGGAGTGACTCGCTCCACTATGTTTTCAGCTTCACGAGCATCAGCTGCTTTGTACTTTGACAGAGCATCCAGTATAAATACTTGACCCCACCTATATCCAGAGATAATTATCACATTAATAAGCAAGGGAGCAAGCATAAACTACTAACAAAAAAATTTAAAAGCATAATAAGATGAGGTAATAGAAAACAATCCATGAAGTAGCATCTCGTAGACAACAAAGCAAATCAAACAATAACATGAAGAAAATGTATTGTCCTGTGGCATGCCGACATATGTTTACAAGTTAGATGATTTCTCAAACCCTAGCACATTTTACATTGACAAAGGTAGCAGCATTAGTATTGGACAGGCTTACTCAGTGCATTCATTCAGAGCAGTTAAAAGCTTTGAAAGTGTATGGCTGGTGATCTCAAAGATGGGCTTGCTACTGCTTTCTTGAATTTCTGCAAGAGCCGCAACAGCATTTGCAACAACCATAGGATTATTGTCAGATATTAAGTCCTTGAGAGCATCCAGAAAGCCCCTATCTTCCACAAGTTCGGCATTAATGTCATAGAGCTTAGCAACACAGATAGCCGCTGTCTTACGAACATAAGGATCATCATCCTGATGGAAAGAGCGCAGACAAAGTACATTGTTTAGTTAGAAAACATCGTGCACTGTTATGTTCCATACCATCTTCAATCAATCAAGAAGATCCAACTTCAAAACTAGGAGCAGGTAGGGGAAGAGAAAGCTTGTGAATTCACCTTTAGGCAACGTTGGAGGGGATCACATAAATACTCAGTGATCTTGTCAACACGAATGCATCCCATTGTCCGTACAGCCAAAGCACGAATTAAAGGATTTGGGTCTTGCGAATCCTGCAAAAAGTGCAAAATACAGCATGTCATTAATAAGATATCAGAAGAAACATGTTAGGGGAGCTAGAAAACCAATTCAAAATTATTAAGAAGAAACATCTATATGATTAGGTGGTATTATGTTTCTGCAAACCAAATTGTTCTAAATTGTACCACAAATATGATACGTAAATGCAAATAATTTGAACATTCAACTAAAAACCATAAGACAAGAGTAAAGAAACTAAAGAACTTTTTTATAACCAGAAGTAGCTGAAGACCTTTATAAACCCTTTTGAATCCCTTATAAATCCACATGGATAAATACAACTCAAAAGAACAAGTTAACTAAACTAAACACATTTTTTTAAACCTCTAATACGTTAGGAACCGCAGGCACTAGGTTGTGCAGTCAGCAGTGCAGTCATACTCAAGTCAAATTCAAACTGCACAGGTTGGACAACAGCTGTTACCATGTTGGACAGCCCAAAAAGTTCTTACTTCTTTATTGCTTCCTTAATATTCAGACTGCTGCAAGACATTATGTCCTACTCCCATTGGAAAAGTTTTTCGTTGTGAAAGAGGTAGGGATAAACAAGGTCCTTCAAGTAAGGAAGAGGAATTGTTCTAGTCCCAAGAATCATGCGGCGTGAAGTGCTGGAGGGACAACTTTGGGACCAACAATCTGATCTTCGCAAATGTGGCATTAGGTGAATTCTTCAATCCGCCAAAACTTTGCTTGACAGAGTTATCTAATATTTGTGTTGTGGGAAGTATTAGATGTCAGTATATTAGGTGATCTTCCCCTAAGCTGGTATGAACAATACTGTTGTCCAAAGAACAAAAAAGAAGGGAAAATATAATACGGAACCTCTCATTCATTCATCATATCTTTATTTAACTGGCTTATTTCAACCCATCTTAAATTGAAACAAATGAATTCATTACTTGTGAAAAAACATAAGTTTCACGATGGTTCATTATCTGGGAGATCGTAGAAGAACCTTCATCTCAGCCAAGGCTTATCACATGGTCCAAGATCTCTTCTCAGTAGATTATAATTATACAATGAGTTGCCTTTTTAAAAAAAATAAAAAAAATTGTAGTCTTAAATGTTCCATTTCCCACTGTTTTGTTTTACGACTTTTCGTGTCTTTGGGTTTCTGTCCAATTACTAGGCATCACTAACAGCAATATAACAAATAAAAGCAGAGGAACTAATTAAAATTTCTGATAAAGAAGAGGAGCTACCAATTGAA
The DNA here is from genome assembly GCA_029582725.1 of Solanum chiquidenum. Lineage (NCBI taxonomy): Eukaryota > Viridiplantae > Streptophyta > Magnoliopsida > Solanales > Solanaceae > Solanum > Solanum chiquidenum. The sequence goes on from JAJOOS010009328.1 coordinate 40,735, forward strand.
GAGCGAAGAACCTTATGGTCTATGGGAAAACAAAGATGGTATACAGAGGGATTGAATCAGATTGGAAATCCCCTTCGATCTCAATTCTCATTGAAGACCGGGTAAAGGAGTATCATGAACATTCAAGACTCATTGTATTACATCACTCAAAAGATAGATAGAAATATTACTGAATACTTCTCTATTTGTAATCATATGTATATGAGACAGACAAGTGAGAAGTCTAGATAAATGATTAAAGCTGAAGCTTTTATTGTCGTATGCTCATAATACCGGAGAAGATTGGCATATAAAGAACAAATCAGCAGGTAATGAGAAGAATAAAACCACAACATTTATAGAAGACGAATGATTAAAGATGAGTTTCATCACGGGAATACCTTCACAAATGTATTTACGGCAAGAATAGCAAGATCAGGTTGGCTTTTAGCATAATTGATAAGATACAAGTATACAAGTTTCTTCAACTCCAAATTCTCTGTTTGCATGCAATTAACAACATCTGTGAACAGTGAAGAAACATCTTTCCCAACTGTCATAGCAGCAATGACCTTTTTGACAGCATCTTTTCTCTTGTCCTGCATTCCATACAGATATATAAGCAACTACAAAATTTCCAAAAAGAAGAAGGAATGGCAAGGCTGCAATGAAAAGCCTCATGACTTGAAACACAACTTAGCCACGATTGAATGATGTCATAATTCAGTTGAGTAAAATTTAAGACCGAAAACGTTGAGTTCATTGTAATAGCAACAACTTTTCAACTACATATGTCTACAATGACCAGAAGCAACCAGTTTTAAAAATGATAAGTACACATATGTAAAGAGAGAGAAGTAATATTTCAACAAATAAATCTAGTTTCTACGAACATTTCATCAATGAAAAGGATCGTGCCATTAATGGAACTGCATTCAGATGTCCGCAAATTTTCTAACAAACGAACAGCTAAAATAGTATTCCGTAACAATTTCAGTTACATCCCCAGTTTCATAATTTCAATAGTATTTAAAATATAAAATCTGTTCTATTCAATCAAAACTACGAATGAATGAGTACTATTCAATTCGATACTGATTTTCACAAGCTCTAAACTAAATACAGTATCAATAGGACAGTGAAACTAAATATAAAATCACTGGTAACTTATTCAACCGAATCAAACCGCCTAAATTATTGATATCAACCACACAAATGAATATTCACCAAACTCCTTAACAAAGAAAATTTCAACCATAAGCAATCCCTCTTCCACCCAATAAGATTTTCGGTCCCCAATTTCAAAAACATCACACTGAAAATGCAGTAATTTAAACGGTCATCAAAACTAAATACAAACCCTGATTAAGCATAATTCACATATGAGATCACTCGAACAAATGAAGACTTGTGAGACTCTTTCGAGAAATTATGCAAACTGAATATCATTCCTGAATAAGAATAATTCTCCGATTTCACAAGCTACTCTTTTCGATAATCATTTCAGTAACGTCCCCTATTCCATAAGCATCACAGAGAGAATGCAGTAAATTCAATTGCCCTTAAAACTAAACATAAAAAATTGAGACCCTGAATATGCATAAATTCACGTCTAAAAATTGTTGAGATCAACCAAGCAAATGGAGACTTGTGAGACTCCTTCAACAAATCAAATCGTGAAACTACATGCAAATCCTGATTAAGCATGACTCCCCGGTTTCAGTAGCTATACTATTTCATGAAGGTCCAATAACTTCCCCAATTTCATAAACATACCGCGGAAATGCTGTATATTTCAATATGACCTCAAAACTAAACATAAATTCACTTTCAGAAAATCAAATATAGATCAAACCAAACAAGCGAGGACTAGTGAGACTTCTAGCACAAATTAAATGCGAAAACTAGCCAGATCTGACCACGGCTATCTCAAATCACCATTCAAAATGACAAAGTAAATTCATAGATTTCATTAAATCAGGTCAATGCAAAGCTAATAAATCCAGAAAACTCGAGTTTCTTCGCAGGTTCGATATGAATGGAATTAACTTCAATAGGAGAGTTTTTGTTACCTTGTACTGAGAATTGAGCTCTTCTTTGAGCTCAGGGATTTCTCCCTTCTTCGTAGTAGAGAAGTACTTTGAATCGTGACCGCTCATTTCTTTGATCGGAATCGGACAGTCGGTGAAGCTGCCGGTGGAGAGAACACAGCAGAGAGAGAGGAAAAAAACTGAAACGGAATGGTTGTCGTCAAAATTAAAAGCAGGAAAATGTGGTATTAAACCGGTGGCTGAATCAAACCGGTTCTAAACCGGATGAACTTTCTATCCCCGAGTCAATTACAAAAGACTTTTTTTTAAAATATAAATAAATCCTCCTCCTTGTTTTTTTTTATAGAAATAAAATCTTTATTTACATTATATTTTATATTTATACTAGTAAAATTACCCGCGCGGGAATTTAATATCACAGAATTTATAAAAAAAATACTTAAAACCTCCTATCAGTCATTAAAACTAAAACACTATATTATCTTACATACAAGATTACGTAGTAACAAACATTAATAATGTAAAGGAAAATGAAAATTATTACATCTTATCATTAATAACATAAGCATAAATTAATAACTGTAAAAATACATACCAAGATTTGTAGCATAAGCAATAGTGTCAGTGAGCCACTCAACAGGATCAAAGTACACAAATATTTAATTGTGAAAAAGAAGAGGAGATTCATAATTTTCGTTGTTTTAAAATGTGAGGAAATCCCTCTATTTATAGACAACAAATGGTAGTGTGACAAATATTTATTGTGCCTTATCGGAAATGTTACAACTATTTGGAAAAGTTGCAACCCTTCGAAAAGGTCACAACCTTCCATAAAAGGCGCACATTTTCATAAAAGTCGCAACTCTTAATTAAAGTCACAACTTTTCATAAAAGTAGCAACTATTTATTAAATATTTTTCTCTAATTCACTTCTTCTATGTAAATCATATATATATAAAAGAGAACCTTAGGCCGATAAAATCAAGATTGATCCTCGATTGAATATTGTTCGAGCTAATGATAAATCTTCTGCTTTAGATAGCATTTCTTCTGACACGATTATAGGGATACCATCTCTTTCTGGGGTTGAAGAGTCACTCATTTGAAGGTATTCTCTAGATAAGAAATCTGAGAGAGAGTTTTCACTTTCTTTCTTATAAAGAATTTCAAAATCAAAAGAGGCTAATTGAGCTTGCCACCTGCCAAACATTAATTTTGAAGCATCATGCTTAAAATCTTTATCAAACATATATTTAACTGATTGAGCATCAGTGTTTATAATAAATTTTTGATTATATAAATCATCCGAAATTTTAAAACACATTTAACGATGGTTAACATTTCGTGAGCCACCGTATATTTTTTCTGAGCATTGCTCCATTTTCCTGAATGAAAACAAATTAAATATTCAATTTTATCATGAGGATTGATTTGTTTTAAAATTTCCCCATAACCAATATTAGACGCATCAGTCTCTACTATCTTCTGCCAAGCAGAGTTAGCAAGAGTTAAACAAGGTAAAGATTGAACACGAAGTTTGATATTCTTTACCAAAGAAGTAAGACTATTAGTCCAAGGTGAATTATTATCTTTTTTTCGCCTATCATATAATGGGGCTAAATCTCTAGATAGATTTTTGTAAAATGGGGAAATAAAGTCTGGATGATTTAAATTCAAATATTGAAAACTAACATACTTAATGAATGAAGTTTGAATAATTAAAATTGTGACCTTCATTTTAGGGGCAAATAAGTGAGTTTGATAGAAACATATTAACGTTGACTATGGTGTATTAGTAATGTTTATATTAGTTATATATGCATTAATTATGCTAAGATTATTTCTTATGTAGTATTGAAAATGAGAGAGAAAAAAGGGAAGATATTACAAAAAAAAATATAGAATAAAAAAGACACAAAATACATACGTTCGCTCTATCCCGCGTCTATGCATATGCTTGTATCTATAAAATATGAATTTTACAAATCTATTTGTAAAGACCTTATAAATTCCTTACCTATCATAAATATGAGTTATTATGCAAAATTGTATTTTTTTTCCCCATAAATATGAATTATGAAAGATTATAATGGTAACAATCATTGATAAAACTAGTTCTTCAGTAATTTATAAATATTATATTAAATTATTAATTAAAAAAATGAGATAAAAACTGACAAAAAAAAAGATAATAAGATTTTTGGTAAAAAAGATATCACACACGTTTCTTTTATCTAGCTTTGTTTTATATTGTATTATAGAATTTTTAATATATTTTTTAAAGGTTTAAGTATTTCAGTACCTCTTTTGTAAATCTATTTTGATTATCCCTTGTTTTAAAATACCTTTTAATAGAAAATAAATAAAACATTGTTGCATATTTAATTCATCAAATAAGATGAAAATATTCATATTAGAAAAATAACAACTTCAAACATGTCCAAAGTTGGACTACCAAATTTAACCTTACATACAAAATGCAAATTTATGTTTAATTTAATCACTTATATAAAAAATTCACGAATAAAAAGTTTTGAAATCTTCAAACTCGTGAATCTGATATAATTTTATAGTAAATACACTTAATAAATATTTATGAACTTTAATTTTTGAAAGTAAAAAGATTAGTGATAAATATACGAAATAGTACCAAATAACTTTTTCAATTATTTTAAATATTTCTTTTATACACTATTATTGCACTTTTTTTTTGACATATTCATCTAAAAATATGTTTTTATTTTTTTGCACAAATAAATAGGTAGTTTCCAAACAGGCCTTATTGTTTATTGGGCTTAAGCTTATTCTCACTTTTTTTTCTTCTTTTTAATTTCCAGTATTTTCTTTCCGAAGTCATTCTATTCTCCCGTCAAGTAGCAAAACCCTCCCATTTGCTTCAACTCCGCCGGACTTGCCTCCACCGCCGTACGCCGCGGTTGCGATTCTACGCCGGTGACTTCTCAACTACCGGTGATTGTTTTTATTGAACTTGCAAGTATCTAGCTTTGTCTTAAAAACTTACAGGCTCTGACCATTATGAGTTTCCATTATGAATAATTTTGTTAAAAACACTTGTGGACTCTGTTCATAGAGCTGATTTCACTGACTTATAAGCTAAATTAGTGTACGGATAATGATAATGGTTAAACGGTTTTGGGAGAAATTTTTGCTCTTTGCCGAGCTTCAATACAGAGTTTTTGTTTTGTTTTTTGATTATCTTCATAAATGAGGTGTTAAAAGTTGTTCTACGGTGTTCTATGTCATGTATTTATTATCCGAGCTTCAATTCGTGGTTTGTATTTAACTATTTTCAGCTTTCAGTGTTTGCAATCTTACCTTGTTCGGGTTGGTTTTGTAGCTTGAACTTCTAATCTTACCTTGTTCTGGTTAGTTTTGTAGCTTTACCTTCTAATCTTACCTTGTTCTGGTTAATTTCGTAGCTTGAACTTTTATTATAATGGGTGCATATTCAACAAAAATGATTCTAAGAATAATATTTATTGTTTTAATGTTATTAGAGTTTATACTTTGCTTTAGGGTGATTAGAGTACCCTTAATAATACCCCAAAATGTATAAATAACAACATATTTATATTCAAAACAGTTGGTTCCCCAAACCTCAAAATCCTGTATCCGAATACAATGGAACGTTACCAGTGGAATTTGAGAAGTTCCTGCACTAGTTTGAGTACAACATCACTAGTCCGAGCTTTATCTAAAGTTATCATTAGCTTGAGATTATGAATAGAACAAACTCGAAAGTATTATCCATAGCCATTGGCAGAATCCTTTGGAATTTGATGTTGGCCTCTGTGATGCTCCTACATTTATTTATTATCACCATCTTTTTGTTGTCTTTTACTTTTCCCAGTTTCCTTTATGCCTTTTACCCTTGATACTGTCTTAATTATTTTACATTGAGCCTCATAGAAGACGTTACTTCACTGATTTAGCAGTTATCTTGAATGGAGAATGATTCAAAGGTACCAGAGGAGGCTGAGAGTTCGATGCAAGTTGACAGTAAGGTAAGCATTCTTAATTTGGATTACTTTTACAATTCTTCAGATTATGGAAGCTAAGCCTTAACTAATATTCTCCTTCTTTTCCGTCTCGATTGTCTGGTTATAGGTTCAGGAGAAGGATGATATCTCTAACTCGATGCAAAATCTTAATATCGAGGGATCATCCTTCACTTTCAAGAAAAGGCCTATCATTATCATAGTGGTTGGGATGGCTGGTAAAGTCCTATTTGTTTTTGTTAAGTATTCATATGTATACCATTTTTAAGATACTAGCTTTGTCCCAAGTTGTTTGTTGTGATTTAAGTTTTACTTGAAGACTTGATATAACACTTGTTTTGATTGACGTCTAGGTAGTGGAAAAACTACGTTTCTCCATCGACTTGTTTGCCACACAATGGCGTCCAATCTCCGGGGTTATGTTTTGAACCTTGATCCTGCTGTCTTGACCCTTCCATTTGGAGCAAATATCGATATTAGAGACACTGTTCGATACAAGGAAGTCATGAAGCAATACAATCTTGGGCCAAATGGAGGAATTCTTACTTCACTGAACCTGTTTGCTACAAAATTTGATGAGGTTAGTTTGATGTGATCTGGTTTTCTTTTATTGAATGGGATGTGAAGTCACTTTTCCTTTTTGTCTTGGCTAAATACATAAGTAGCCCCATAAACTTTGCACAAGTTGTTAGATAGACACTTAGGTTGTGCTGTGACCATATAGACACTTCAACTAAGCAATGTGTCGCGTAAATATAGATGTCTTACATGGCGTACAACTTATGTAGCCCTCAATTTTATTTCCCTTCTTATTGTATGTTTTAAAAAATTAATTACATGCGGCATTTAAAAAAAAAAGTTGCACATGTTTGTCAGTAGTTAATTTGTTCATTTGACACCTCAACAGTGAGTGCATGCAGATGGTCGTCTTACCGACACTGGTGTGCACGAGATACACCTCTGCCAAATAGAAGTGTTCAAATGATCACTATAAAAGTCGAGGTGTCTAACCGAGAAAATGTGCCTAGTTTGAGGGGCATATCTATTTGGTCTTCTGTCTTTTCTTAAACTTATGTGATCTAGAGAAACCTTGTTTTCTAGTTTCCTTCCCCTTGCATCTCTTGTGATATACGAGTCTTCTCTCTGTATTGATCACTTATTGTGGTAGAAAACTGGACTGAATGAATGTCTAAAGGATATTAGTGCATAAATTATAGTGGATTTTGCTTTTCCGTCAACAATTGAAGGCTTGTAGATGAGTGCACTATGTTTTGAGGTCCAAAGTTCTGGCTGGTTAGAATGATGTGTTTGTGCAAAGAGTTTTCGTGCAGCATGGTGTTGGTATCACACACAGTGTGTTACTCATGGTCTAGAAACTTTGCTTTGTGACCCTTTTGTTTTTCTTCTGAACAACAGTTTGACTGCCCAGATGCTAGTAGCCTCTTAATAACTGAAATAGTGATGCTTCTCTAAAGTTTCTGAAACATTGCATCATAGTCTTTGCTGCTTTAAGATCTCTCAAGCACCATTCATGCATCTAACCCCTCTTGAACTTCTTGTATGTTTGTTACTTTGATGCTCTTGGATGATGCCTGGGCATATTATTTATCAAATTCAATCTCTTAAAGAGCACAAGTTTCATACTTTCTGGCGCAAGGCTTCACGGTTTTTAAAATGTAGGTGGAAAGATGTCAAAGCAATAAAATCTATATCTGATGTTTGTTTGCTTTTGCTTTGTAGTATTTGTTCTTTTCACCAATTTTTGGGAAGCAAAGGTTTACATGCATTGTATTTCGCAAGCTCTGTTGAGACAACCACCTCTTCTACCTATTTGCAGGTGATATCAGTTATTGAAAAACGGGCTGACCAGTTGGACTATGTTCTCGTGGACACTCCTGGACAGATTGAGATATTCACTTGGTCTGCTTCTGGTGCAATTATCACTGAAGCTTTTGCATCTACTTTTCCCACTGTTGTGACATACGTAGTTGATACACCACGATCTGAAAGTCCAGCTACTTTTATGAGCAATATGCTGTATGCTTGTAGCATCCTCTACAAAACAAGGTTGCCGCTGGTATTGGCTTTCAACAAGACGGATGTGGCTAATCATGAATTTGCTTTGGAGGTAGCAGAATAAATTCTGACATTCCTCTATTTTTGCTTGAAAAGGGCAGGGAGTTGGGAGGAAGATAAAGGGCTGTCTGTCTCCACTATTACTCATATTAAGTTTGCTATGAAACATTATCCCCTTTGTGCACCTAATATAAACCAATGAGGACGTTAAAGAAATAACCTCTAGGTGAATCAGATGCTATTACCCTTTCTATAATAATTAATATTGGAACCACAAGATTATTATAATGACAGTTTAAAACTATAACTGTTATGTGTTGTATCTGCTTGCTAAGTAGTTTAAACCAATGAGTCCTCGTGTAAAGCTTTGATTATGATGGTTGTTGCGCAATTGTGTGTTTGTTAATCATAGAAGCCATGATTGGTCTGTTGAGCTTGTCACATATTCTACTTGCAGCACTTTTTGCTGCACAACAATATAATGCCTTATAACAATTAAAAAAAAGTGTGTTTATGTGTGTGCGCGCATGTGTGAGGGGAGGACGGGTGTTTGTAGTAGAGCGTAGAGTTAAATTCTTACTGTTGGATTCTTCTGCCTTTTTTGCTTTTACTTCCATTGGCTGCTTTTCTGGAATTGTGATGCTACTGCAAATGCAGTGGATGAAAGATTTTGAGGTGTTTCATGCGGCACTAGATGCAGACAACACTTACACATCAACTCTGACTCGGAGCCTCTCTCTTGCACTTGAGGAGTTCTACAAGAATCTCAGATCAGTTGGAGTCTCTGCAGTTTCAGGTGCTGGGATGGATGCCTTTTTCAAGGCAATTGAAGCCAGCGCTGAAGAGTACATGGAAACTTACAAGTATTACAGTAACTGAAACTTCTTGAAATACCACTGATAATTGGACATACTAAAAAACTATTATGCCCACTTTCTTATTATTGCAAACTTTTCCTGGTAGGGCCGACTTGGACAAGAGACGGGAGGAGAAGCAGCTATTAGAGGAAAAACGCAGAAGAGAGAATATGGAAAAGCTGAGGAAAGATATGGAGAAAACTGGAGGTGAAACTGTAGTATTGAGCACTGGTTTGAAGGATGTAAAAGGGAAGAACAAGGCTATGATGGATGACGAGGATGAAGAGGAAGAGGACATCAAAGTTTTTAGTGACGATGAAGATGACATAGACGAGGATGAAGATGAAGAAGATGCTGGCTTTCCATTCTGAGCCTGTACATGGTGTCCTTTAAGAAAATCTACTATGTATAGGACTGATCGAAACGTGCTAAACCCGAAATTAAGGACAGAAAATTGGTTTTACTTTCTGTAAATGTGACAATCTGGGCACTGGTTGCCATCTCATTTTGGTAGTTCAAGAATTAGGTGATGTGGCTTTTTGTGTTTTTTATTGAAGGAAAACCTTGACAGATTTTGATTGTCAACTGATTTACCTTTCTTATTTATGATGACAATTTGCCAGATTGTGGATGTGTTTGGCACAAAGGAAAATGTTTTCCATAAAATTCTTTCATGAAAATAAGTAATTTTCTCATAATTTTTTTATGTTTGCTTAGGAGAATAAGTATTTTTCCAGGAACATTGTTTATAATAATTCGTTTGCGAAAGTAATTTGTTTCAATATTAAGAAAATAGTTTTTTTGGGAAATTCAGATAAACTATCTGCTTATCCTTCCACATTAATCATTAACCTCCATATCCTTCTTCTTTTTCGGGCCGCTCACTTAATTTTGGAATCCCACTCTAATTTTATCTCAAATGTCTTTGTTTTAAATGCTATCTCTCTTGGTATGTTCATACATTCATCTCAACATTCTCATTTTTGCTACTTACATTTTTTAGATGCGTGAGTTCTTGACCGACCAATACTTCATTTCATAAACATAATTTGTCCAAGAACCAGTGTAAAATTTGGCTTATAGCCTTAGTGAAGCATTCTCTTCTTATCATACAAAGATATCAATACGAACTTTCATTTCATCCATTTTGCTTCAATATAATATATAAAACAATCGACTCATCGTCAATCTCCTCCTTTCCTCGGAAACATCTCCCACAATTCAAGAGAGGTTATTCTCCAAAAATTAGAGTAAAATGTATTCTTAAGGAAAATATATTTCCAAATTACACCTTTTTTTTAAAAAAAAATTACTTTTTTTTGTGTTACCTCAATCAACTATACTAAACTTTGAGGGTGTAACTGTAACTCTTTGACAGATCAGGGGTTACAATGCCAATACCCGAAAATTCCCCTTCCCATAAATAAGTATTTCTCTAGAGCAACCAGAAATAATAAGTATTTGCCGATTTGCCTCAAAACCGCCATTCGAAGAGACTGATAAACAAACCGAAAGAGAGAACAGAGTAACTCTCAAAGCTCAAATTTGGGATTCAATAAACAGATTTTTGCATCATCTCATAAATGGGTCATCACGGACACGGTATTTTTTATAATTCAAAAAAAGAACAAAAAATCCCCAAAAATTAGTAAAAAAATTGATGGGATTATGAATTTGTTAGTATTTGGAATGAAATGAGCTAGTAGCAAGTAATTTGGTTTGATTTCTAGTTGCTTGTTTGATTGATTTATATATGTATAGTTTTTGTATCTGTAGTTTGTTGAAAATTGTTATTGTATTCAGGTGATAAAAGTCGACCCAGCAAGAAGATCAAGTTTGCTTCTAAGGTATTTTGATTTCCCAGCTAGTTTAATATGTTATTTGGTGTTTTATTGATATATAAATTGGTAAAGATTGTATTTTTATGAAAAATAATTTGTGGTGATGAAGGAGGAGTATAGGTCTTCAACTGCTGATGATGATCAGTACTATCCTGAAGAAGGCGGTGATGATTTTCATGATGGTATTAGTCTTATCTTTTTATAGAGCTGGATCCAGAATTATATAAAGCCTCATTTAGAAAAAAAACTATAATTCCTTTCGTTTCAGTTTGTTTGTCTCGTTTTTACTTGACACGAAGTTTAAGGAAGTAAGCTCCCGTTTCAGTCTGTTTGTCTGGTTTTTTACTTGACACAAAGTTTAAGAAAGTAAGGTTTTGAGTCTTGTGATCTTAAATTAAAGATAGTAGAATGTGCTGCCCTTTAATCTTGTTGTTTTAAACATGCTGCTTGGAAAGTATTAAAGAGTTGCCAAAAGGGAAATATGCCTTCTTTTTTCCGAAGGGACTAAAAAGGAAAGTAAGACAAATAAATTAAAATGGATGGAGTATGTACTGTCGCCGCTGCCCTTTGCAATTATACTAGGTAATGCTTTTGTATGATAAATTTGATTTATGTTTAAATTCGATTGATGTATAAAAGTTTGAATATGTTATAAAATAGATGAAAGGGAAGGGAAGAAGATGGATTTCACTAAACTGGAACTTAAACCCGATCATGCAAATCGTCCATTGTGGGCTTGCGCAGATGGTAGAATTTTCCTTGAGACGTTCTCTCCATTATATAAGCAAGCCTATGATTTTCTCATTGCCATTGCTGAGCCTGTTTGCAGGTACTTTTTTGTGGTTGACGATCTGCAATCTATGTTCTTGTTTGTTTCTGAATGTTTTGGGAGGGTTAATGGAATTAATTTTATTTTGTAGGCCGGAGTCGATGCATGAGTACAACTTGACGCCTCACTCATTGTATGCAGCTGTGTCAGTTGGTCTTGAGACTGAAACTATAATAGCTGTTTTGAGCAAATTGTCAAAGACCAAGCTTCCCAAAGAGATGATTGATTTTATTCATGCTTCTACTGCTAACTACGGAAAAGTCAAGCTTGTACTTAAGAAGAATCGGTATTTTATAGAATCTCCATTTCCAGAGGCAAGATAATGAGCTATATAGTAACAATGCTTTAATTTAACATATCTTCTCGACTATAGGATCCACTGAGGACTCCTACAACTAAATTGATTCATTTGATGTGATTATCTCTAGGTTTTGAAAAGATTGCTCGCGGATGAAACCATAGGAAAGGCTAGGATTTCTTCTGAGGTTTGTGCCCAATGTGTCATTGCTTGTTTTGCAGTTTGAATTATCAAGAAATTTGTCTGCATTGTTCTGGACTTGTGAGGCAGAAACACCAAAAAAGCACCAGACCCCTTAACTTCGTTTTGATGCTTTGTATTTCTGTTACAAGTAAGTAGGTACTACCAAGGAAATTTTATTGTCCTCTTTCGTTATCTCTGAAATAGGGGATGCATGGAAAGGATGGGTTTACTGTAAGCAAACCCGTGAATGAAATTGAAGGCGGACATGATGAGTTGATAAATGAAGTAGACGTGGTTGCTGCGGCTGAAGAAAAAGAAACTCATTCATTTGAAATAGACCCTGCTCAGGTAATAATTCAATGCTTTGCAACAAGGTCTCTTTTTACACTTCTGGCGGAGGTGGGAGTCACTGGTGTCAGATGCCATTGTAATATCTTGCAGTATTTTCATGAAATAAACTAACTTCTGTTTTTGTAGTATTGCAACTCCAGTTTGGTCATCAAAAAAAATAATTCCAGTTCTTCTAAATTATTCTTGTTCTTTTAACTTTTTTGGTATCCAGTTTTCTTGTGGTCAGTGTAAGTTATTCATTGCTGATAAAACATCTTTGTTATGTCAGATAACCAATACAAATGTAAGCATGATTGTTGTTTTCACCTGCTAGGGATGTTTAGTTGTTTGTCTCCGTCTTTTTGCTGTTTCCCTAGTATGTGGTTGTCTCATTTTTGGAGCTTGGATTTGGACTAATGTATGATGTGCGGGGATTTGGATACCGTTGGTTATGACTTGAGTTACAACAATGATAATGCTGTTAGATATTGGTTCTCTAGTAATATGAACAATTGGTGGCTTGATTGATCAATTGGTTAAACAGTATTTCTAGGACTAGACTCTAATGCAACAATTCATTTCACTACTTATTACAGTTAAATTGAAGACCTAATAGATACTACTCAACTTTGCCTTATCTGTGCCATTCTGGCACCGTGTTTCACTTTGATATTTATCTTCTTAGGGAGCTACAATTTCCCATTTATCTGCCGTATCTTGTGGTTGAGATAAGTCATGCTAAGAAAATATGTATGCTTGCTCTAGATGGAGACTTTCTCCTAGTGTTGGAACATCTTTGTGCATGCACACACAACTTTCTTTGGTCTCACTTAGAAGATGACAGCTTTCCAATTTGTATATGAACAGGTTGAAAATGTGAAGCAGCGGTGTCTACCAAATGCTTTGAATTATCCGATGATGGAGGAGTATGACTTCAGGAATGATACAGTGAGTTTTTTTTTCTTCATCAGGGTGGACAGTGAGTAATTTAGCTGATGGAGAATCTTTCCTACTGTTAAAATAGGAATTAGATTCCTTTAGTTGAAAACTAGTTTGCCTAGAAGAATAAAAATTAAAATATCTAAAGAGGCTTCTGTTTTTCAATTGAGATGCTAGACAGAGGAACTTGCATTGAAGAAGCGACCGTAGATGCAAAAGAGCACTAGGTATTTTGAATTCTCAAAAAAGAAGAAGAAGAGCACTTGGTATATTGGCTAAATGGACTGGAGGGGTCCCCCCCCCCCCTTTCCCCGGGAGGAGGGAGGGAGAGTCCACCTTTGGTATTCAATATATATATTGTTGGAATGGTTTATAGTATTTCAAGAAACTGATTACTCCCTCAGTCTCAACTTATATTACGCTCTTTACGTTTTGGCATCCTCCAAAATGTTTGACACCAATTGTAGTTTGAAACAACTTCGGGAATTTAAATGCATCAAACGATTCACACTTAAAAAGTCAAATTAACATCTTAAATATCATGCTCATCCAGACACTGCTACATAAAATGAAACGGAGGGAGTACTTGACAATTAGGCTTTTGAGTTGTTGGGTTGGCACTGGGAAGGGATGGCATGAATAGGTTGATTTAGCTAGTAACTAAAATGGCGTGGGACTAGTATTTCTCTGTGTGTTGTGAAAGCAATTGTCGGATCCGTAGAGGCCAATCAAACATTTGGTCTTGAGTATGAGAAGATTTGAGCAATAAATTATCTCACATCGTTGTACTGTCAGTTGTTGTTTGCCTATAGATTTGGAGGGTGTGTCATCAATGAGTTGTACAAATAGCTAAGTATTTCTGCTTAATGCCCACTGAACATTGCAGGTTAATCCTGATCTTGATATGGAGTTGAAGCCTCAAGCACAGCCACGACCTTATCAAGAGAAGAGTCTTAGTAAGATGTTTGGAAATGGTAAGGATACAAAGCCAAATTTTACCAAGCCTAGGACTTTAATTTTTCCGATTGGTGGTTTTTTTTTTTAATTTTGTTCTCTATTTGATTGTTGGTGTCCTGGTCAATGGATTTTATTTGCTAATTTTTTTTATGTGTTCTTCTATTCCTTAGTCTTCTATGTATTAACTTAATATGACGGTTAAGCTTCTCTTCATTTGTTACATTTTTGGTAATGGAAGTTGGGCAACTCTTCATGCATCTTGAATATTTTCGATGGACCTGTCTACCATGACTACTTAGAATTTCCTTTTCAGGGGAATATAATCTCAGCTTAGATGTCGTCTATGTGAGATCCACAAAACATAGATGGTCTCACAACTCACGTCTGCATAGCTGAGGAAGGTTGTAGTAGATTCACTGCCAGCATATAAATTATGATGAATCCAATTAATGGTGAACTCATGTGTGGGGATTCATAAGCCGTCTGGTTGTGCTTAGATTGTATGTTGTGGTTAAATTGTATGTTGAATGCTTCAGGAATAGTCATAGTTGATTGATTGATTCGTGGTACCAATTTGTGGCTGTGGTACCAAGTCGTAGTTGATTGATAGATTTAATGCCCTTGGCTGTGGTTAAATGGTATGTTGAATGCTTCAGGAAGAGCAAGATCTGGAATTATTGTGCTACCTTGTGGTGCCGGGAAGTCTTTAGTAGGTGTTTCTGCAGCAAGCAGAATTAAAAAGAGCTGCCTTTGTTTAGCAACAAATGCTGTGTCTGTGGATCAATGGGCCTTCCAGTTTAAGTTGTGGTCTACTATACGAGAAGAGCAGATATGTCGTTTCACATCTGACAGCAAAGAAAGATTCCGTGGAAATGTTGGTGTGGTGGTGACGACATATAACATGGTTGCTTTTGGTGGCAAACGTTCTGAAGAATCTGAGAAGATCATTGAAGAAATAAGAAATAGGGAATGGGGTTTGCTCCTCATGGATGAGGTAAATGTTTGGTCTTGCAATGTTTCAAATTGTGTCTTTCAAATAACTATCCGGTATATGAGTTGCTTTTCGAGGTTAATGCGAAATATAGTTTATTTTGAATGTCATCCTTAACAGCAGGAGTATCATATCCGTTTATGTTTATGGAAGAATGTACAATCGTTTGTACATACGTACATATACACACAGAGATAGATGCGCACGCACACACAAACAGGCATACTCGCCGTTTCAGTTTATGTTTTGCTTTCCTTTTTTGTCTCTTTTAAAAAAAGGCACCTTTCGATATTTAGTATGTTTTTAATTCCGGTAATCCAGTTTACGTTGAGGGACACTCTCTTATAGAAATGACATGGCATGTTAATACAATAAGATTCATGGGGTAGTATTGGTGTGTTCTGCACACCTTAGTTAAAACTACAAGATTCCAAAGTCTTCTCGACATTCTTAAACTTCGGGCACAGTCAAGCTGAGACAAAAAATTCAAACAGAGGGAATATTTAATATCTGATGTAAAGAAGTATGAAAACTTTAGCGATTTAGTATTTCTTTGTTGAGTTTCTCATAATTGTGCAACTCTTGTACTTAGTTGTTGCCCATACGTAATGGTCAATTTCATGTCACTAATTTCCTTTTATTTGGAAACTAATAGTAATTGCTGATGTGGGAAAATCGATCTATCCTAAAATGATATATCTATATTTGTTTGAATGTTTGTAATGCATTCTTATTCTTTTTCCTCTAGTGCTAAGTGCAATTGGATGATTATTATTTTTTAAAGAAGTTTGGGCTCAGTACAAGTATCTTGTGGGAAATGTATGTTGCGGAATTTTTTAACAAAAGTTGATTAGGTAAAGTTTGTATGTATACTGGCATAAATATAAGGGTCCCTTTCGTGGCATTTATGCAGGTGCACGTGGTTCCTGCACATATGTTTAGAAAGGTCATTAGTATCACAAAATCGCACTGCAAACTTGGGCTTACTGGTATGTATTTCAGAAAGAGAGTTTTTGCAAATTGCATTTTTGTTTAGTATTTCACAAAATTTAATGGACTATTTGGCTACTTGACAGCTACACTTGTCAGAGAAGACGAGAGGATCACAGATTTGAACTTTCTTATTGGTCCCAAATTGTATGAAGCAAATTGGTTGGATTTAGTGAAAGGGGGATTTATTGCAAATGTACAATGTGCTGAGGTGTGGTGTCCTATGACGAAGGAATTCTTTGCTGAATATTTGAAAAAAGAGAATTCAAAGAAGCGACAAGTACGTAGTCTTTTGAAACTGCCCCATTCTTTGATGCTTAGAATGCAACGTTTGATGACTTCACATCGACTCAATTTCCTTTAGTTGTTCATCTAGTTGAGGAACGCAGTTTGGACCTTAGAACATAAGAAGATTTCTTGTTTTATTTTTGTGACATTTTTATCAAAATGGATTTCATTTTGAGGAAAAATGAGAGATCTTGATGCTGAGAAGAACTCGTAGTTTCACTATTTACGTGATCGTGTGCAAGTGTGTGAAGTATGAAGGATTAGTCTTTTTTTTTTTAATTAATGAGTGAGCACTTTATGTAAACAAAAGAAGCACAAAGATTGTTTAATGGTTACATCAGGATTCTTACAAGTATTTCAATATCATTATCCCGGAACCTTCCAAAAACTCTGTTCCTACCTACTTTAGTCTGACAGATAACTGAGAAAATCTAAGAAGCTATCTACCTCATAAACTTTCTACATGTTGCAGTAAAAGTCTATGAGAGATAAAGCATGGAGCTCCCGGGTTCCAAATTTTTCTTCTTGTTGTATCTCTCCCGTACTTCTATATTATCCATATTGTTTAAATCCAAATTTGGCAGTCTATTTATCTTTTTCCTTGTATGTGGGAATCATATGAGAGATTTCAGCGTTTTACTCAGAGAGACAGTCTCCCGTAATATTATGTAAGTGGGAGTTATATGAGAGAATTCCCCCAGGACAAGTGTTACAAGTGTGAGAATCAAACAAACTAACTAAGCACCTCAATTGCTGACCAGCATTTGCATGTTTTGGTTCTTTCTTTCTTTTTTTCTTCTCGCCTTTGGTAAAGTCAACCATCAAAACCTCTTTCCTGGAGGCAACAATGGTCCTTTCCTAGTTTTCCTTGGTGACTGGAACTTCCAACCTCTTGATTGGAAAGTCTTGTGGTATTGTCGCTGAGCAACCTCTTTCCATGTTCAGTTCTTAAAGCATTGATCATCAGAACCCCCACAGATGAGCAAAAGGGACTGAGCTTGCCCTTGGCCAGTAGAATGGAACTTGCAATTTCTAGCTATTAATATGTTACATATATGTGGATTTTAAATTCTCTTTCTCAAATTCATGTTTGTTCGACTTCACAAGGCAACTTTTCTGTAATATTATTTTGTGTTCACCCCTTTCTGTTGGCAATTGTTATTATTCTCTTTTAACTCTCATATCCATGTGATGTTCCAGGCACTTTATGTGATGAACCCGAACAAGTTCAGGGCTTGTGAGTTCCTTATCCGCTTTCATGAACAGCAGCGTGGGGACAAGATCATTGTCTTCGCCGACAATCTTTTTGCACTTGTCGAGTATGCAATGAAGCTTCGGAAACCTATGATCTATGGTGCTACCAGGTTTACACCAGATGTCATCTGAATAATTTCACGTTGCTTTCCTAATTTAGACCATATTGCTCGGGCTCTCCGAAAAGCGTTGCCACTCCTATGTATGATCCTCCAAAAATGCACTACTTTTGGACGATGCCACACGCACCTGGCAACATTTTAGCCGAGTCTGAGCAACATAGTTAAATGCTGTTTTGTTTGCTTCTCCATTTAAAAGGTTTTAAGGGGAATTTTTTCTTGTCATGCAGCCATGTTGAAAGAACAAAAATTCTTGAGGCATTTAAAACTAGCAAGGAAGTTAACACCATATTCCTTTCCAAGGTATTGTGTTCAAGCAGATTTTTAATATCATTATCTGGGTGATTTGGATGGACATTGCAAGTTGTGTTCAGCCGATAGTTTTTTTTGAGTACTTCGCATTGATCATAATGTGTTGATTATGGACCTTGGATTGCCAAATATTGCTCACTATCTTTCTCTTTACACACACACACACATATATTATCCATGTGTGTGTTTTCTTCAAGATCTTTGAAAGTTTGCGTCTGTGGTTGTGCTGACCATGATTCTCTAATTTGTCATGCCATAATTCATTTGCGTTAGCCTCTTTCCAGTTAAAAACATAATTTTCTTGCCATCTATTCATAAGTGTTAAGTTCAAAGCTTTTCTTGTGTGGATGATGTGATTTCTGCTTTATTTATAGGTGGGTGATAACTCCATCGATATTCCTGAGGCGAATGTTATCATACAAATTTCGTCACATGCTGGTTCAAGACGGCAGGAAGCTCAGCGTCTAGGGCGTATTCTCAGGGCCAAGGTGTGTTAGTTTTTGTTGTTCATAATTGCTTCCCTTGATTCGTATTTCAAGTGTCGATTAAAAATCATAATAATTGATAAAATCTCTCTAGTGAGTTGTGCTCCAGGTAAATCCTTTATACAATTAACATGTTGTCATTGTGTTTTCGAAGGGCATATATATGACTAATAGATGGCTCATGGCAGTCTTCTTCATCCTTTATCTGCTACCATAATGGTGGACAGTTGAGTTAGCTTTTTGATAAAATTAGCTATTATTTGGTGGAAATTCCTCCTGATAAGTAGGAATATGCTGAGTAATATGAAATATGTACTTGGCTAACAGACTGTTTTATAAACATCTCTATACGAGAGAAAAAAGAGAAAACCAAACCTTCTTCCATGATTTTAAACATAAAAGTTAAACTTCAAATATTTAGTGCATGTCCAAATAGACTTGGAATTAAAAATGCTGGCATATCTAGGAAAGAAGCACTTATTAGTAAGTCAGAACTCCTTAATATTGCTAACTGTAACATGCACCTACTGGTATTAAGCATATCAATCATCTTTTAGTTGGTCTTAATTTTTGCGGTAGTCTATTCGGCGTAAACTTGCCAATGAGATGCATGTGTGTAATCAAATATCTGACCTCTGTGGTAATATATCCTCATAAAAGCCTCTGGTAATATATGATTTGATATCTAGATGCTTGCAACCTTTTTACCCAAAAACATTATCTCATTGTTGGGTTAACAGGGGAAGCATCAAGATAGGATGGCAGGAGGTAAAGAGGAGTATAATGCATTCTTTTACTCGCTCGTGTCAACAGATACCCAGGTGCATAATCCTTTTCTGTTGATATCTGATGTCTTCTTATACGGTATTTGGAAACAAAATTTTAATAGTATATGACCTTACAAGCAATTCTCAAATTGCAGGAAATGTATTACTCAACCAAAAGACAGCAGTTCTTGATCGATCAAGGTTATAGCTTTAAGGTACCACCTCTTGACAAAGTCATTCTCTTCTTCCGGATACAGCGATTGCTCATAATTTCTCTTCTGACCTGTTCTTGTATTAGGTGATCACAAGTTTACCACCGCCTTCTGATTCTGGGTCTGAGTTATCTTACCATCGTCTTGATGACCAGCTTCAACTTCTTGGAAAGGTCCTTCTACTTCCTTTCTCTTGATTTATACATCAAGCCATGAATTTTTTTTCTGCACTTCACTTAAAAAGATGTTGCTCCCGATTCACCTGCTCCTTACTTTCACCTATAGGTACTGAGTGCTGGCGATGATGCAGTCGGTTTGGAGCAACTAGATGAAGATGCAGATGACGTAGCTCTTCAAAAAGCCCGTCGCTACGCGGGTTCTATGAGTGCCATGTCAGGAGCTAAAGGGATGGTTTATATGGAGTACAAGTATGATTACTTTTCTCTTCATTAATTAAATGCAAATTTCAATATAGGAAGTGATTTTTTCTTGTCACTAACAAATCTAAAATATTCAGCACTGGAAAGAGGGGGCTTATCAAAAACAAGCCTAAAGATCCAACCAAGAGACATCAATTATTCAAGAAACGATTTGGTTGATTCATGCCTAAGGTTGTACAAATATGTCGATTCGATTGTTGTCTAATGTATCGTCTACGAAATTTTCTAATGTTTCGTCATAAGATTTTCAGTTTGTTCATTTTTTTTTTAATACAATGGTCTATAAATTGTAAGAGAAATCAAAGCAGTGTCATTCATTAAGCAATTATCCCAAAAAGATACAACTAACAAAAAATGCGGAAGGAATCACGAGTTTTACGTTTGCAACGTAAATTCAAATTAATTAAATTGAGACTTCAAAATAGGTACTAAATTAATTACGACTTTATCTTGATTGAGATGTTTTTTTTTTGTGTAATTAAGTAACAAATGAAAGTTGTTTGTATCTTCCCTTGAATATATATTTTAAAAAATCGAATCATAATGGTTCATTATAAGTCGAAGTTGAATAAGTTATGATTTTCAAATTACTCGTAGCGGTATAATAATTAATTGACTCATAGCAATATAATACTTCATTATAGGTGGAAGTTAAATAAACTATAATAATGAATTACAATACCGCAACATACCCTCGTAGCGATATGATTCTACAGCAAAAAGGTAGTGAGACTGTAGAGGATCCTCTCCCACTCTGACACGCCTATTCTATTTCCTCTTCTCCACTGATCACTACTATAACTGCACACATTCTCTTCTCATTTCATATCTGTGTTTATCTCATTGTCTTCTCCATTTGTTCTTTACTTCGTCTCCCCGGCCCTCTTTTCTTTCTTCGATCGTCTTCCAATGCCAACTTCACGTGGAGCACGCTGGAACAGACTCTCATTTTTATGACCGGCGGACCAAGGAGGTTCCGCAGTGGCTTTGGCATTCCAAGCATTACTTATCTCAACACGTCCGCGGCGTATCTATCGAACCCAAACTTGGAGGCAATTTAAAATGAGAGTGGATCGAATCTACGTCGATATTTGAGTTTGACGGATGGATATTGCTATGACATACATATACGGTTGGTATTAATCTGCATTTTGTTACTATCATCACTTACCTATTTTCTGCTATTGTTGATTTGAGATGGTACTATCATCACTTACCTATTTTCTGCTATTGTTGATTTGAGATGGTACTATCATCACTTACCTATTTTCTGCTATTGTTGATTTGAGATGGTACTGTTATCCCTTACCTCTATTTTCTGCTTTTGTTGATCTGAGATGCTACTGGAGTTTGTGCTACTTGAGTTTTGTTGATATGAGATGGTACTATTATAGTTTCTGCATTACACTGTTATTAGAACTGTATTTTTGAATTTTGATATATATATATATATATGTGCTTCACACATTATGGTTTATAAGCTTTAATTGCCTTTCCAATTCTAAATCTTCATCCTCAGATAGTCTTTATCTTGCTTCAATTTTGGCATAGCTCAGCAGTAGTGAACTTGTAATATAGCTCTCCGATGCAGCAAAGATTTCTACATAAATTAACTTGAGAAATGATTAAACAGTACTAGCTAGCTAGAATAACAAGTAAACTTATAAGGTCAACTTATGAAATAATGTAAAATTTGATCGTTACATGTTATGAATTTCGTTAAGAGATCTGCTACCATATGGTGCGTAGAGATGTATTTTTGGTTTCTTTATTTATAATCATGTTTCTAACAAGTCAAAATGAGCCCAAATATAAATAATCCGTTCAACTCGCTCAAAATTTTTGTTTGGAAATTTGTCCTTGTGGGATATATGTCATTCCTCATATTTAGCACCTAATGTATGGGCTTGTAATGTTGTAAAAATCTCTTTGGGCCAAAAGCCCATTTGTGTGTGGCATAACCCACCAGTTTCCATTTGCCGTATCCTAATATATTGCCAATGAGAAACTTTCGCGATTTTGCAATATTTCGAAACATAGAAGCACCTTGATTTTAGAACATGGAGTAGTAGAATACATGTACAAAATGAGTTCCCTATGAGACAATCAAGCACCAAGAGGTCACAATAAAGTTTCTACATTATTATTTTTTTGGCTTTAAGAAAATTATAGTTATAAAGTTCTATACCACTTTTCAAGGTGTGTACATGAGATGTTTTAAAATATTAGCTTAATTTTGTAAATATGAATTACTTATTCAAGATACATTAGCTGCTAACTCACAAGTCAATATATATGCAAATGATTATCAACAATACAGTTATAGTTAGAATGGATTCAAAGTAGACACTTTTATTCAATGCACATCTGAACTTTAGTTTGGTCTAATTCCTAAGTCACTTTGTTATTGTTATTTTTTTAAAAATAATTTTTATTAAAAATTACTCCTAGTTCTAGACATAAAGGTGTGCTTCAATTAATGTTTAACATTAATTATGGAGCTAAAAAACCCTACCAAACTACCATATATTTTTTACTAAAAAAGAACAAACAAACCATCGTTATTTCCCTTTCCTTTTTCATCTAACTATATCTTTTAAGACTTCTTTTTAACATATACAAGGAAAAAGAAAAAACCTACCAACATAACATTAATTCCCTATATATTTTATAGAATTAAAAAATAAAAATTATTTTACCAAAGTAGGGTTCATTGTTTGTATTGGAGTTGGAGTCTGTATAGCCATTGTCCTCCACTCCACTACTATATAACAAACATTAATTACAAGCTAGAAAATCGAATTATGGACGACATTTTGTTAGAAATACTACATAGGTTACCTTCAAAATCTCTTGGTAGGTTTAAATGCGTATCAAAGAGTTGGAAACACAATATTTGTGTATATTGTCGTAGTCCTTTTCATCCTCTTGTAGGGTTGTTTTATCAAGCTCCTCAAGTTACTGGCCGTCCTGTTAACTTTTTATTGACTAGTACTAGTAATTGCAACGATGGTCAAAATTTGGACAAGTCTCTTCAAAATTTGGACAAGTCTCTATACATTATTGCATCATCTAATGGCTTTCTTCTTTGCACCAATCGTAAATCATACCAGCAGAGATATTATATATACAATCCTGTTGCAACTACACAATGGTTAGCTCTCCCAAAAACAAAAACTTGTGCTCAATTTGTTGGTGTTGGATTTTTTTGTAACACAAACAAGGATGTGATATCTTTTACTATAGTTCGTTATGTTATACCTCTTTATTGGCTTCACAGTGTAGAGTCACAAGTAACGATTGAAATTCTATCTCCTCAAACTAATTATGAGTGGAGTAAATTTGTTCTTCCCCTTGACATACCTATCTGGATTTTCCCTCCTAAATTCTCTATGAAGTTGATTTCAGCAAGTTATCAAATCATACATGATGATGGATCAGTAATGTTCTATTGGCTTGATTGTAGACCTCAAGTAATTGTATATGACAATTTGAAAGCTAGTTTCTGGTCTCTTGATTTGCCTCACAAGTTTCCAAATCATTGTCACTATTATTTAGGTGTATCTTCATCACATGGAATTCTTTGTCATGGTTTGGTTGATTATCAGCTAAGAATGTTAACTGTTTGGCACCTTAAATCTGGTCCTAGGAACAGGATAGCACACTGGGACAAGATGTATTGTTACGATGTTTTTAAAGCTGTCAATAATTCTCCAACTTGTATAAGGAAACTTATATTTCACCCTACTCATACACACATAGTTTATTTGCATATACACAACAAGCTAATCTCTTACGATATGGAAAATTGTTCAGTAAGTTTTGTGTATGATCTTGGTGAGCGCAAAACATACAATTTCTTTCCTTATCACTGCAAAGAATGGCCTCCTCTTCTTCCCATGATAGATATGTAATTGTCTTTTTTTCTTTTTTTTTTTGTTGATTACGCAATATATATATTTTATAAACATACAAGTTTGATCCATGTTTTTTCGTTGCTTCGAACATGAATGAAAATTTCCTACCAACATTTTCATGAAAGTATCTAGTGTGTATATAGTGAAATTGTGTATCTGGTGTGATTCACATGTATATGAGATACACCATTTCATTCGCCGTCTTGTAGCAAAAATACATGTATTCTGGTGTGTCTTAATATACGGTAGAAAACTCTTAATTAGTAAGAAGATATATAAGTATATAATATATGATATGGGTATATCATATATGTCTAATAAGGTGGTTTCTCCAATTTTTTATTTTTTTTAAAACAGGAACAAATAGGGTACAATTTTACATGGAAACAGGCCCAGTTTGGAACGAGCAAGGTCCAAAACCTCGTTTCACCAGTCCTGGGCTGGATCTTGTGTTTGCCTTGGTGAACAAATATGAAAGATTAATAAAGGGATTTTTATTTTAAAAAAGAAAAAAGACTAAGGATGTTATTCCGCATTCAAAAATCTGGTCTAATGATAATTAAAGTAGGATGAATTTCATAAAATATCTGAATTCAAATTCTAAAAGAGACAATTAAATCTAAATACTAGATAATATTTTTATCATATGCTTGAATTAGCTTTACTGACCATAGTATCTCGACTAAAAAAATACCAACAAGAACAAAAAAGAATAGGGAAAAGAATAGGGGGGGGGGGGTAAAACTCAAAAGTATGATGTCTAATCCCAGACTTAAAAAGGCAAGTTTAAGTTGCAATACCTATAAGCTATCAAGACTACCTAAAATGAGAATCTTGCTACTCAAAAACACTAGATATAATTAAGGTCTCTCTCATTAAAAAATATAAGAAAAGAAATCGTTTTCCAAATTTGAAGCTGATTAATACAGAATATAGTTCCATTTTACAATATTCTTTTTAACAACATAATTATTACACAAGGATTTAACATGACAACAGGTCAGTTTGGAACAACTAACAAGCAAGGTCCAAACCTTGGGCTGGTTCCAAACTAGTTGATAGTTGTCACCAGTGGCGGAATCAGTATTTTCAATAAGGGGGTTCAAAATCTGTAGAAATAGACACACAAAGTAGTCGAAGGGGGTTCAACATCTACTATATATATAAAAAAAATTATTTTAACCATGTAGTATAATTTTCCGTCGAACGGGGTTCGGATGAACCCCCTTAGTACAAGGTGGCTCCGCCCCTGGTTGTCACGACCCAATTTAGCCCCCACCTTTCTTTTTTTTAATTTCGTCAAAAGGCAGATTCAAGATTTGAATTTTATAAGTTTAAGACTCAATTCTTTTCAAACAATTTCAATGAGTTTTATACAAATAAATTCATGTGTAAGCCACAAGTAATGAGACTATGACCCCACAAGCACACAACTACCTCCCTGAAATTAAAGCTTCATAAAGAAAATAGAAAGGTGGCTTCTCTACAAGTTGGAAAATAGTTTAGAGCCTAAGAACTTTGTGACCATAGATCATACATAGGGTTTGAATTAATAAGAAAGTAATTAATAGGGACAGATTATGACTTGCTCATATAATATAATGGATACTCTCTATTTATATATCTTAAAATGCTTCTCATGTGTTGTATAGGGACCTAGGTTTTACTAGAAAAATTAAACTCCTAAGTTTTTTTTTTATTAAAAAATATTTCCAAGAATGGGTGGTTCTAATTATTATCTCATTTTCAAAGGCCTACATTTGCACTAAATGGAGGAATTTTTGTG
>JAJOOS010009329.1:0-45732 GCA_029582725.1 Solanum chiquidenum
ATATATTTGATACAGGAGCCAAGATGGGCCATAGTGGGTACCACGGTCCATGAATGCCTTCGTGAAGATGAGTTAGCAACCTGACTTTTGTGATTCACTGTACTGGAATGAATCCCGGATGGCTTCACGGTTCGTGGATTGAACCACAGTCCGTGATGACCATCGTGACCCTCATCAGTGTGACACCTCATTTGCTACGTGTGGTGCACAAGGGGTTTCACGATCCGTGGTTGGTCCCACGATCCGTGAAACGCATCGTGAACTTACACTTGGCAATTTTCCAGCGACCATTTTCTTCCACAATCAATATATGCTCAATTTCAACCATACTCATCACAAAATCACCACATTATGAGAAAATGTATCCCATATATACCCTAACATACAAGCATTTTACCGAACACTACAAACATTATCACGAAATCCCTAATACTATCATACTTACATGCCAACGATTTCAATTCTTCAATTTCACAATTTTATCGGCAATTTCCATATGGGACTCATTCACATAGACTCCAACACAAACTAATATCATCCTGTAACACTAATTACTCAATAACTCACCCTACCCATACATATGAACCATGAAATTTACCCGATTCAAACTAACCCACAACAATTCAAAATCAACCAAGAAAGTTCATCAGATAATCATGCTAAATTCAACTAAATCGAAGTAAATCTAACTTGTTTTTAGATAAGATCAAACTTATAACAAGTTATAAAAGAACTTACTTGGAATTAGAGTAAAGTTTCTCCCAAAAAGGGAAGATGAACTTTGACTTGAAATTCTTGACAAACTAGGGCTAGGGTTCAATTCTCTAATGAATTTAGAACTTATGGATGATGAAAACCCTTTATCTATCTTTAGGAACCGTTATATATGAGAGTGAAAGGAAAGAAACTGACCCTTGGCGCTTTAAGATCTATATAAATGTTTAAATTTACTTTCACTTTGCACGTGGGTCGGGTCGGGTTAATGATGATGCTGGGTTGTGGACGATGGATCGTAAAGTCGTCCGTGAAGTCTTCCATGAACTTAACTTGGAAAGCAAAAGTCACCTGAGGTTCACGAGAGGCTAGACGGTCCGTACAAGAACTAATGGACCGTGAACCTTTCCGTGAACCTTATGATGGCAAATTCCAGTAACCTCCTTAGGATGTTGTTGAGAATGATGGGCCGTGAAGTTGCCCGTGAAGGGCACCACGGCCCGTGGGACTGCCCGTGAAGATCTATCTGCACCCAGTTCTGCACTTCTTTGTCCAAATCCTTCATGCACACATCAACATACAGTGACTATATAAAAACAAAGAAAAATGAGAAAAAGAAAACTACCTATTACAATTACAATCTTGGGTTGCCTCCCAAGCAGCACATAATTTAATGTCGCGGTGCGATGCCGATTACTTGATTACTCAGACTTCATCAAGATTACATTCTTCCACTATTTTCAGTTATTCTGGAACACCCAAGTATGCCTTGATTTGCTGACCATTTTCCATGAACCTCTCACCCTTTTCATTCTCAAGCTTAATAGCACCCGACGGGAACACCTGCGTTACCTTAAAAGGTCTAGACCATTTGGATATCAACTTCCCCGGAATTAGAGGAAGTCTGGAGAAGAAAAGTAACACCAAGTCACCAGGAGTGAAGGTTCTTTCCTCAATATGCTTATCATGATACAACTTCATCCTCTCCTTGTACAGTGAAAACCTCTCATACTCTCTCAAGCGAAACTCATCCATCTCATTGATCTGATCCAGTCTCAGGTTTGTCGTTGCACTCCAACTAAGATTCAGCTTCTTCAAAGCCCAGAGTGCCTTATGCTCAAGCTGAACCGACAAATGATATAACTTTCCAAACACTAATTGATATGGAGACATACCAATAGGCGTCTTGAAAGCTGCCCGATATGCCCATAGAGCATCATCTAGCTTCCTTGCCCAATTTGTCCAGTTGGCATTCATTGTTTCTGCCAGAATAACCTTTATTTACCTATTTGATACCCCCACTTGGCCACTGGTCTGCGGGGGATAATGTGTTGCCATCTTGTGTTGTTTAACCCCATATTTGGCCAGAAGAGCACTGAATACCTTATTGCAAAAATGGGAACAACCATCACTGATAATAGCTCTGGGTGTGCCAAACCTTGAGAAGATATTCTTCTTCAGAAACCCAACAACACTCTTACCGTCATTCTCAGGCAAAGAAACTGCCTCGACCCATTTGGACACATAGTCCACTGCCACTAATACATACTTCTACCC
The DNA here is from genome assembly GCA_029582725.1 of Solanum chiquidenum. Classification (NCBI taxonomy): domain Eukaryota; kingdom Viridiplantae; phylum Streptophyta; class Magnoliopsida; order Solanales; family Solanaceae; genus Solanum; species Solanum chiquidenum. The sequence goes on from JAJOOS010009329.1 coordinate 2,272, forward strand.
ATAGGAGCTCACAAACGAGCCTATGAAATCAACTCCCCACACATCAAATAGCTCCACCTCCAGAATAGGTGTCATGGGTAACTCGTGGAGACGAGAGATGGCTCCTTGTCGCTGTCACACATCACAACTCCTTACTATATCCATTGCATCCTAATGAATTGTAGGCCAGTAGTACCCACTTTGAAGTACCTTGTGGGCTGTCTGAGAGCCTCCATGATGGCCACCCACTGGAGAGGAGTGACAAGCCTCTAGAATATGCAACATCTCAGCTTTAAGGATGCATCGCCTGATGATATTATTAGCACACACCTTGTACAAATAGGGTTCATCCTAAAAATACTTACCCATATCATGCAAGAACCTCTTCCTTTGCTGAAATGTCACCTCCTCAAGCATCAAGTCACTAATAAGAAAGTCAGCAAAATCAGCAAACTAAGGAATAAGATCAAGAGTTGCAACTAATACCTGCTCATTTGGAAATGAATCATTGATTTCTAGCTCAAGTTCCTCTTTCTTTTTAGCATCCAACCTAGACATGTGATCAGCCACCTAGTTTTCACAACCTCTCATAGCCTTAACCTCAAAATCAAACTCTTGAAGTAGCAACACCCATATGATCAACCTTTGGCTTGGCATCTTTCTTTGCCATGAGATATCTTAAAGCTGCATGATCCGTGTGGACTGTCACTCTAGTACCCAACAAGTAGGCTCTGAATTTCTCGAAGGCATAAACCACATCCAATAGTTTTTATTCAGTGACTGTGTAGTTTTGTTGTGCACCATTTAGTGACTTGCTAGCATAGTAGATCGGATGGAACATCTTGTTGCGTTTCTGCCCCAATACAATTCCTAAGGCAGTACCACTAGCATAGCACATCACCTCACATGGTTCTGTTCAATCTGGCCAATAATTACTGGTGTAGAAATCAGCTTCTCCTTCAGGCATTCAAAGGATTTTAGGCATGCTTCATCAAAAGAAAATTTCACCTCCTTCTCCAAAAGCTTGCACAAGGGATGTGCAATTTTTGATAAGTCCTTGATGAAAGCCTATAGAATCCAGCATGTCCTAAAAATCTTCGAACACCCTTCACACAGATATATAGAGGCAACTTTTAAATCATTGTGGCTTTGTCAACCTCCAATCCCATTTACGACACCTTGTGGCCAAGGATTATACCTTCCTTGACCATGAAATGACACTTCTCCTAGTTCAACACTAGATTGGCCTCCTCACATCTCTGTAAAGCCTTGCTAAGATTTAACGAACAATCATCAAAAGTATCACCTACCACTGAAAAGTCATCTATGAATACCTCCAGAGTGTCCTCCACCATGTCCGAGAAGATAGAAATCATACACCTCTAGAAAGTTGCTGGTGCATTACATAGTCCAAATGGCATGCGTTTAAATGCAAAAGGTGCCATAAGAGCATGTAAAAGTGGTCTTTTCCTGATCTTTAGGAGCAATTGATATCTGGTTATAGCCAGAGTATCCATCTAAGAAACAGTACCACCATTTTCCAGCCAACCTGTCAAACATCTGGTCCATGAATGGCATTGGGAAGTTATCCATCAAAGTCCACTTGTTCATATTTCTGTAGTCCATACACACGCACCACTCAGTGACTGGTCTCTGCGGGATCAACTCATTCTTCGCATTTGCAACCGCTGTCATACCACTCTTTTTGGGTACACATTGCACTGGGCTGACCCAATGACTGTCAGAAATGGGGTACACAACCCCATCATCTAATCATTTGATGATATCCTTTTTTACGACCTCTTGCATTGGTGGATTTAACCTCCTCCGGTGCTCAATGCTTGGGCTGCAGTCATCCTGAAGTTGGATCTTATGAGTGTATATACCCGGAGGTATCCTAATGATGTCAACAATAGTCCACCCAATTACCCTTTTATACCTTCTCAACAATTTGATCACAACTTGAACTTGTTCATCATTCAAATCTGTAGCCAAGATCACATGCAAAATGTTGTTAGTGCCCAAAAATACATACCTCAGGTGACTGGGTAACTGTTTCAGTTCCAGCACATGTGGATCCTCAATGGATGGTTTTGGTGGAGGACTTGGTCTATTTTTCAGGTCCAGCTCCAGTTTCTTTGGAGCATAAGAGTGTGATCCCATACCCTGTAAAGCATTTACGGTCTCCACATAGTTAGTCCTGAAATCTGCTTTAAAGTTTATCAACACGGCTGCTAATGTTTCAACAGCCAGCCTCTCCTCAATGGTCACTCCCATCTCTTCTTCATCAAAGGCCTCTATCGCAGACACCACATTCATGTCTTGTGGCTGTTTCATTGACCTGCAAATTTTAAACTTTATCTCTTCCTTGTTGAGTTTGAATTTCAGTTCTTCACTCTCAACATCTACCAATGTTCACCCTGTGGCCAGACATGGTCTTTCCAAAATTATGGAAACCTCAAAATCTACTTCGCAATCCAAGATCACGAAGTCTGCCGGAAAGGTGAAAGTGTCCACCTTTATAAGCATATCACATAAGATTCCCACAGGTCACTTCTCCGACCTATCTGCCATCATCAACCTCATTGCTGTGGGTTTTGGAATTCCTAACCCCAGTTTCTTGTAGATGGCCAGCAGCATCAAGTTGATACTGGCCCCTAAGTTACACAAGGCCTTTGCAAATTCGATTGATCCGATGGTGAATGGTATGATGAATGTACCCGGATCCTCTTTCTTATGTACCATAAATTTGGTCACAATAGCACTGCAATAATGAACATTGTCAGTAAAATCAATACTTACAACTCTTTTCTTCTTGACCAAGTACTTCATGAACTTAACATATCCTGGCATCTACTCTAGGGCTTCCACCAATGGGATGTTCACTGATAGCTGTCTCAGCATGGTAATGAACTTAGCAAATTTCCCAACTTCGACTTTCTTTTTAAGCCTTTGAGGGAACGGAGGAGGTGGTCTTGGTATTCATTATAGAGGCATAGTTCACTCAACCCCTTTTTCCTTTACTCCTGCTGGTTTTGCTATTGGTTGAGTGTCCTTCACGTCATCTACCTGTTCAGCTTCAGCCTCCTCTCTTACAGTTGGCTCCAACACCTGTTCATGCTCAGTACCTACAAAAATTGGGTCATTAAAAATCTTACCACTCCTGGTGGCGATAGCCATGCAATGCCCGTCCTTCTTAGGATTCTAAATAGTGTCACTTGGTAGTGACCTATTCTTCCTTTGGTTCAATTATGCTGAAAGTTTCCCCAACTATTTCTCTATTTTCTTAATGGAGGTAGTGTGAGAGTCTACCAGTTGACTCATACTGGAGAAGTCATCTTTCATCTGCTTCATCCCTGCATCAATATACTCAACTTTTTGGAGCACCTTAGCCAATATGTCTTCCAGCTTAGACCCGCTGGAACTACAACTTGCACGGTCTCTATTACCTAGGGGCACAAACACATCACTGCGATAATTTTTGTACCCATCTTTGTTCTGCCAGTTTCCATGCTCTCTATTTGCTGGCCTATCATACTGTCCTTCTCTAGAGTAGTTCCGACCTGCGTTTCCAGAATTGTAACCTTGGTTTCCTGAGTTATAATTCTGGAAACCTCCTTGGCTGCCCAAGTATTTAGCCTCCTTATCTAGATCGTGTCTTGATCTTCATACCTATTTGGAGGTCCTACAACATTTACCTTTTTAGAACTTGCGACAATATGCTTCGTGAGTAGATCTATCTGGGTCCTCATGTGTGGTATGTCCTGATCCCTTTCTTCTTCTATTTTCTTTGTTCAGTTGAAAGTTCAAAAGTGAACCCAAGATCTCCTACTTCTGCATCCCTGGTGTACTATGCCCTATTATTCTTAGACACCTCATCCATCAGCTACATGCTCTCTGAGAATGGCTTCCTCATGAATGATCCTCTACACACTGCATCAACAACAGTTTTAGTAACATAATTTAAAGATCTATAAAATCTTGTTTCATATGTCTCTTAGTGAGACCATGGTTTGGACACTTCTTCAGCTTTTGACTGAATCTCGACCAGCTGTCATGCATCGCTTCTCTTGGTAACTGCTTGTGGGCACTTATCTCATCCTTCATCTGCAACTCTTTTGATTCAGGAACAAATCGTTCCAGGAAAGCCTCATTCAACTCAGTCCACGTCCTGATTGAGTCATCTGGCATCTCATTCAACCAATTGGTTGCCTCCCCAGTAAGAGACAATGGAAACAACCTCAATCTCATTGTTGTTTGTCTTACACCAGGAATTTCTTACGATTTGCATATCGCCACAAAGTTCATGAAATGCTGATTCGTATCATCACCAGCTGCACCTCTGAACATACCTTTCAAATTCATCAAATGAATCATAGTGCTTGTGATTGTAAATTTCACACCCAGGGGTAGTGTAGGTAACACTATAACTCCATCCAAGTCTAAGTCATCCTCTTCGTACTTCATGTAAGCTGGATGTTGTGCTCTACCCCTTGGAGCTATTGGTTGCTGGTGGGGAGGAACTATTTCATCCACTCTTATGTTTTCTTCCACCACCCTAGGCGGGTTGTTCACAACATTCTGCTGAATACCTCTTGCAGCCGTTTCAGCTTCAAATCCCAGTCTCTGCCTCTGAGCCTCAAGTTCTTGTGAATTCACCATTTTGCAAAATGTTTTTCGAAGTTCTGGATCGTATGGGATCAATGGGGCACCCTTACTTCTGGTATTTGGCAGACACAGTCAAACTCACCTATAGGGGACACAAATAAAGAACAAGATGTAAAATTTGGAAATATAACTACGCTTCGAATAAAAGCTAGTAAAACACTTTTGAATTGAAATTCCCAGGCAACAACGCCAAAATTTGATACGTCCAAACTTACACCTTAACTAAGACGTATAAACGGTCCAAGTCAATTTATAGAACTCAATGTGAGTTGAGGTCAATCCCACAGAGAATTTATTTATAGAAATGGTTTCACTATCGCGTTTACCCAAATATTGTTATTATTTCCTAAAGAGAAAAAAACTACGAAATATAAAATGGATTTAGTTGTAAAGCTCTAGTAACCAAGGTTGTTAAATAGATCTAGTTTAACAATTAACAGAGTGTTGATTTTAAAGTTGTTTTGATGATTAAATGAAACTAAGATTGTGTTTCCCATAATGTTGCATCTAGTGTTTTTCCGTAAATGAGTTTTAGGCAATTCATCTATGCAAAATACAGGTGAGTTAGATATATCTAACACTTCTCACTCTAATTAGATAACTTTCTGTCAAGCCCTATCGGTCCTAGAGTGTTAACATGTTTCACTCTTGCTTACGATAGTGTTGAAGTTCTTTTCTCTCGAACTAAAACTTTGACGCCATTTCATCAGGTTAATTCAACTTTTTCCCAACCATCACTTTTCTCTCTAACAAATGACAGATACATGCTAACTCTAATGCATGCACTCATTATAATACATGAATAACAAAAATTGAACTATGATTTGCAAATATAAATCACCTTCTACTCGTCTTACAAAATTACACTTAGATTTACGTCATAGATCCCAAAATCCCAATTGTGATATTTAGCCACTCATGATTTCACGTAAACATACAAAGATTAGTGATGAAACATTAAGAAGATATACTTACGAAAATCTACAAATTCACTGATCGAATGATAATTCAAAACCAAAAATCGAACTTCGAAACTTGATTCAATGTTATTCGTTCAAAACCAAAGCTAGGAATATTTGAAACTAAGTCGCTCGTTCCAGATATGACAAGATAAAAACTAAAAACACCCTAATTAATTCAAATAAAGTGTCTAAAAAGAGTCCTACTCGAAGTAGGACTGAAATGTCGTGGTCTTGACTTGTACTTCTCCAAACGTAAATCTTCAATTCCTGTACACTCGATCTTCTTCACGATTACAACTACGGACCATTGTGAGGACCAGTACGACTCGTAAGGTCTTCCGTGGTCATTACTTGGTCCAATCCCATTTCAGCTTCTTAACTCCTGGTCACTGATTCCAATTCACGGACCATATCACGACCTGCCTTGACCTTCATGTCTCGTATAGGCGTCCGTGATATTCACTTGGTTTTACATCAACCTTCAATATGAAAGGCCTACCTATTGGATAGCAACCACAAGCAGCTTCACGGCTCATCAGAAAGACCACGACTCGTGTGGTCGTCCGTGGTCTTTGCTTGATGTTTCCACAATTGATGTTCTCCACACCTGCTCACTGGAAAGGTACTTCACGACCCTCATCACGATCAGTAGTGAAGACCATGGTCCGTGAGGTAGTCCGTGGTCTTTACTTGCTTCAACTCACTTTCACTACATTTTCTTCTTTTCTAATTTTTTTCACGTCCACCTGCTTTACCTGTACAAACATTACCAAACACATCATATCCACATAAATACACCCGATTCTAGTATTAATCCTTAGTTTTCAAGAATAAAATGTGCCAAGATTTGGCGGCACATCATTTAACATCTCAACCTCAGGGATACATCTCCTGATGGTGTTGTCAGCACACACCCTGTATAAATATAGTTCATCCCAAAAATAGTTTCCCACATCGTGTAGGAATTTCTTCCTTTGCTGGAATGTCAACCCTTTAGGCATCAAATCGTTGACAAGAAAATTTGCAAGGTCAGCAAACCAAGGAATAAGATCAAGAGTGGCGGCTAATACCTACTCATCTGGGAATGCGTCATTCATGTCTAACTCGAGTTCCTTCTTCTTCTCTGCATCCAACCTAGACAGGTGATCAACCACCTGATTTTCACAACCACTTCTATCTTTGACATCAAAGTCAAATTCTTTATGCAGCAACACCCATCTTATCAATTTTGGCTTTGCATCTTTCTTCGCTATTAGATATCACAGTGTTGAATTATCCATCTAAACTATCACTCTAGAGACCAGAAAGTATGCCATGAACTTCTCAAATGCATATACCACAACAAGTAGTTCTTGTTCAGTAACAGTGTAGTTGCGTTGTGCCCCGTTTAGCGATTTACTAGAATAATAGATCGGGTGGAAGATCTTGTTGCGCTTCTGCCCTAACATAACTCCCAAAGCAGTACATCTTGCATCACACATTACCTCAAATGGTTCCGACCAATCCAGGCCAATGATCACCGAGGCAAAGATAATCTTTTCCTCTCAAAGGATTTTAAGCATGCATCATCAAAGGTAAATTTCACCTCTTTTTCCAACAACTTGCACAAGGGGTGAGCAATTTTTGAAAAATCCTTGATGAATTTCCTATAGAATCCTGCATGACCCAAAAAACTTCGAATACCTTTTACGCAAATAGGTGGAGGTAACTTTTCAATTACCTCAATCTTCGCTTTGTCTACCTTCATTCCCTTCTGTGACACCTTGTGGCCTAGGATTATGCCTTCCTTAACCATGAAATGACACTTCTCCCAGTTAAGCACCAAATTAGCCTCCTCGCATCTCTGTAGTGCTCTGCTAAGATTCAACAAACAATCATCAAATATGTCACCTACCACATAGAAATCATCCATGAACATTCCAAAGTGTCCTATCCCATGTACAAGAAGATGGACATCATACACCTCTGGAAAGTTGCTGGTGCATTACATAATCCAAATGGCATGCGTTTAAATGCAAAGGTACCATAAGGACATGTAAAGGTGTTCTTTTCTTGATCTTCTAGTGCAATTGATATCTGGTTATACCCATAGTATCCTTCTAAGAAACAATACCATCCTTTACCAGCCAACCTATCAAGAATATGATCCATGAATGGCATTAGAAATTGGTCATTAAAGGTCCACTTATTCAGCTTCCTGTAATCCATGCATACTAACCAACCTGTGACTGGTCTTTGCGGAATCAACTTGTTCTTCTCATTGGAAACTATTGTCATGCCACCCTTCTTTGGCACACACTTCACTGGGCTAACCCAATGACTATTAGAAATGGGGTACACCACCCCTACATCCAACCACTTTATGATTTCCTTTTTAACCACCTCTTGCATTGGTGGATTCAACCTCTTCTGGTGCTCTATGCTCGGGCTACAGTCCTCATCAAGTTGGATTTTATCAGTACAGATACCCGGAGGTATCCCAATGACGTCAGCAATAGTCCAACCAATTACCTTTTTTTACCTCATCAAGACTTTGACTACCGCTTGCACCTGTTCATCATTCAGTTCTACAGCCAAAATGACAGGCAATGTGTTATTAGTACCTAAAAAGACATACCTTAGGTGTCTGGGTAACTGTTTCAATTCAAGTACACGTGGCTCCTCAATAGATGGCTTTGCTGGAGGATTTGGCATGTTCTTCAGGTCTATGTCTAACTTCTTCGGAGCGTAAGAATGTGACCCCATGCCTTGCAGAGCATTTAGAGTCTCCACATAATCATTCCTGAGGTCTTCTTTAAAATTCATTAGTACGACTGCCAATGTTTCGACCATAAACCTTTCCTCAATAGCAGCTTCTAGGTCCTCTTCATCAATGACTTCTATTGCAGACACCACATTCATGTCTTGTGGTTGTTTCATAGACCTGCATATTTTAAACTTTACCTTTTCATTGTTGAGCCTAAACTTCAGCTCTCCATTCTCAACATCAACTCAAGCTCGACCTGTGGCAAAAAATAGCCTCCCCAAAATTATGGTAACCTCAAAATCTACTTCACAGTCCAGAATCACAAAGTTTGCCGGAAAAATGAAACTATCCACTTTGACTAGAACATCACATAAAATACCCACAGGTCGTTTCACTGACCTATCTGTCATCGTCAACCTCATTGCAGTGAGTTTTGGAACACCTAAGCCCAATTGTTTATAGATGGCTAGAGGCATCAGATTAATACTCACCCCTAAATCACACAGGGCTTTTACAAACTCAAGTGCTCTGATTGTTCATGGTATAGTGAACGCACCTGGATCCTCCTTTTTCTGCACCAGAGATCTTATAGCAATAGCACTACAATGATGAATATTGTCAGTAGGTTCAAAACTTACAACACTTTTCTTTGTGATTAAGTCCTTCATGAACTTAGCATAGCCTGGCATATGTTCCAGAGCTTCTACTAGCGGGATGTTCACTGATAGCTATCTCAGCATGGTTATGAATTTGGCAAAATTCCCATCTTCAGCTTTTTTCTTGAGTGTTTGGGGGAATGGAGGAAGCGGTGTCGGTATCCGCTGTAAAGGCAAGGTAGCCTCTACTTCTGTTTCTTTTACCTTAGTTGGCTTCACTGTTGATTTTGCCTTTTCTGTATCATTTACCTATTCAACTTGATCTTCCTCTTCCTCATTCCTGCCTATACTCTGTTCCTGCTCATTACATGTAGATTTTGAATCATTTAGGATCTTACCACTTCCGGTAGTGATGGTCATGCCCTGTCCATCCTTCTTGGGGTTCTGAATAGTGTCACTTGGTAGTGCACCATTCTTCTTCGAGTTTAGTGATGTTGATAGTTGTCCCAACTATTTCTCTAGTTGCTTGATTGAAGTGGTGTGAGAATCAACCAACCGACTCATACTAGAGAAATCACACTTCATGTCTTTCACACCTGCATCAATTGATTCAACCATTTGCAGCACCCTATCCAACATATCCTCTATTTTAGACCTGCTGGAACTTCCACCTACTCGATCCATATTACCTGGAGGCACATATACACCACTACGGTCATTCCTGTGTCCATCCTGTTCTGCCAGTTGCCCTGCTCTATGTTTCCTAATCTTTCATATTGCCCATCTCTTGGGTAGCTCCGACCTTGATTCCTAGAATTATAATCTTGGGTTCCTGAGTTATAATTCTTGAAACCCCTTGGTTACTCAAGTACTTGGCCTCCTCTTCTAGATCAATATCCTGATCTTCATAACTCTGAGATCCACCGACAACATTCACTTTCTCTTGACCTAACATGATGTGTTTTGTGAGCAGATCCATCTGAGTCCTCATGTGGGCCATTTCTTGGCCCCTTTCTTCTTCTCGCCTCTTCTGTTCAGCTGAAAGCTCGAATGTGAACCCAAGATCTCTGACTTCAGCATCTCTTGAGTGTCATGCTCTATTATTCTTTGAAACTTCATCCATTAGTTGCATAATTTCCAGAAATGGCTTCCTCATGAATGAACCTTCACACACTGCATCAATAACAGGCTTAGTGACATAGTTCAATGATCTATAAAATGCGTGTTTTAAATGTCTATCATTCAGCTCATGGTTCGGACACTTCTTCCGCTTTTGGTTGAATCTCCACCAAGTATCATGCATTGCTTCCCCTGGTAGTTGTTTGTGTGCACCTATCTCATCCTTCATCTGTAGTTCTTTTGATTCAAGATAGAACCTTTCCAAGAAGGTTTGTTTCAGTTCAATCCAAGTCCTGACTGAATCATCAGGCAGTTCATTCAACCAATTGGTTGCCTCCCGAGTGAGAGACAATGGAAATAGTCTCAGCCTCATAGCAGTCTGACTAACTCTAGGGATTTCCTATGATTCACACATCGCCACAAAATTCATCAAGTGCTGGTTGGCATCATCACCAGGTGCACCTCTTAACATACCCTTCAAGTTTAGTAGCTGAATCATCATGCTAGTGATCGTAAATTTCACACATTGTGGTAATACAGGTAACACTATTTCTCTGGTGGCTCCAGCTCCATCTAAGTATAAGTCATCCTCTTCAAACACCATCTAAGTTGTTTGTTGTGCTCGACCCCTTGGAGCTAGTGGTTGTCGGTGGGGAGGAGCTATCTCTTCTACTCCTTCATGTTCCTCCACCACCCTAGGTGGATCATTCACAACATTCCACCAATTCCCTCTAGCGACTGTCTCAGACTCAAGTCCAAGTCTCTGCCTCTGAGCCTCAAGTTCCTGTGCATTCACCATTTTGCAGATAGTTTTTCTCAATTTTGGATCGTAAGGAATCAATTGATCTCCCTTACTTCTAGTAGTTGGCATACACTAGTGAACTGACATGTCAAAGACACCGACAAATAAAAGGATATAAAATTAGGAGATATAACTACAATATGAATAAATGCTAGTAAAATATTTTTGCATTGAAATTCCCCGGCAGCGGCGCCAAAATTTGATACGTCCAAACTTATACTTCAATTAAGAAGTATAAACGGTCAAAGTCAATTTATAGAAATCAACGTGAGTTGAAGTCGATCCCACAGAGAATTTACTTAAAGAAATAATTTCACTATCACGTTTATTCAACTATTGTTATTAATTCCTAAACAAAGTAATTGTGAAATGTAAAGTGGGTTTGGTTGTAAGGTTCAACCAATATTGTTATAATATCCAGATTAACACAATTAACTGAGTTTTGAATTCAAGGTTGTGATGATAAATGAGTGAAACCAAGGTTGTGTTTCCCATGACGTTACATCTAGTGTTGGTTCGGGAATGAGATTCATGTGATTTATTCTTTGCAAATTACAAGCTAGCTAGATGTATCTAACACTTCTCAGTCTTGTTAGATAACTTCCACTCAAATCCTCTCGGTCTTAGAGTGTTATCAGTTTTACCCTCGCATATTTTGATGTCAAAGTTCTCTTTTCTCGAACTCGAACTTTCACTCCAATTCAACAAATTAAATCAACTTTTTTCTAACTATGGATTTTCTCTCGAACAATTGATAGATACAGGCAAGTTCTATTGCTTGCACTCATTAGAAAGAATGAATAATGAAAGTTGAGTTATGTTCTGCAAATATGAATCACATTCTACTCATTTTATGAATCTACGCTTAGCTTTCAGTCATAGTTCCAACAACCCTAGTTGTGGTGTTTAACCACTCATACTTTCAATTGAATAAGCAAAGAGACGTATGGAATGCATTAAGAGAAATCACTTACAAAGATTTGCAAATTCAAAGAACACTTGATGTTCAATAACTAAATCAAACTTCAAGTCTCGATTCAATGTTAATCGATAAAAACCAAAAGTCTCTCGTTCCAGATATGACGAGATAAAAAAAAATTAAACCTAATTAATTCAAATAGTCTGACTAAAATGAGTTCTACTCTAAGTAGGACTGACTTGCCGGGCTGCTTCACGGACGGCATGACGGTCCGTCATGAGCTTCACAGTCTATGATGCCTGCCGTGGTCTCACACTTAGACAATGTGAGACCCTTTTTCTTGAACTACTTCATGATCAGCATCACGAGTCGTCATGAGGACCACGGCCCGTCTAGGCCTCCGTGGTCTTCACTTGGAATTTGGTTATCAACATCAAAATTTCCACACCCACTGCTTCATCACCACGGGCATTATGATGGCCCGTCATGATGACCACGACCCGTACTAGGCTCCGTGGTGTTTCCTTCAGTACATTCATTTTATGCTTCTTTTTCAACTTTTCCTTGCAAATGTGAACCTGTCTAGACATTCAACAAACACATCAAATCTTACATAAATACACTCGATTCTAGTATTAATCCTTAATTTTAAGCATCAAATGTGACAAGATTTCAGGGCACATCAACACCCTCAACTTAGAACCATTACTTGTCCTCAAGTGATGAGAATAACAAAACATTTGACGCTCAAACACCCAAGATACAATTCTAGCATGCAACAGCCATCTCAACAACAATTTGTATCCAAAACCATCTATCTAACATGCAAGGATCAATGTATGACATCCCATTACTCACAGTCAACCATGCTTATGCTCGTGTACATTATTAGCCAACAAAATTTTACTATCAAATGTAATCAGAGTGTCCTCACACCACAGAATTCCCTCACACTTGATAGTTGGGACTAAGTTCTACGCTCACACTCCCAAAGAACTTCTAACACTATAAACAAAAATACCATAGGCTTGCCCTTGTTTTCTATACTTTATCTATCAAATAACTTGAATATGATCATTGTAGGTATTTCTTAGGCTTGTAACATAGTCTTGGGCTAGGGAATGAAATTTTTGGTTTTGTGAGTAACTAATACCTTCGTTCTCCATAGTTTCATTCGCACGCAACTTTATCTAAGTGATTCCCTCATTTTTCATTTCAGAATATCCCAACAGCCACACCTTTTTCTTTTTCTTTCCTTTATTTTTTCAATCTTTTTTTTATATTTTATGCACATTTCTCCTGATCAAGCGAGTATTTAGACTTTGTGGTTTAAAGCTGACTGAGTGAACCTTTTTTTTTATACTTTTCCTCACTGCTCGGGGTGTAATCACCCTCAACTTAGGCTTTTGGCCTGAGTTGTGGCATCGTATCTTCAGAGACCCAAGGATATGACATCAAACGGGTAAGAACAAAATTAGTTTCAAGGCTCAAATAGGGTTCAAAGGTCATGCTTTTCATTTGATGGTTTATGTTTGGCTTTAAGTGGGCTTAGCAAAAATGGCCTACTGATCACTTCCTATCCAGTTATTCTCAGATTTTAGCAAGACTACAGTTCTAGTTTCTGCACCTAGTGTTAGACTTCATGCAAACCTTACACGCACATGATTCATGGCTAGAATTTTTCTAGTTTCTTAGTTAATCATTTTATGTTTCAAGCTAGCAATGGTCAACACGTGAGTATTTAGGATGTCATATAAAGAGCCTAACAATCAAATTTTCAGGTTAAGGACATATTTGTTAGTATTTCAGACACACACGAGCTCAAAACTTAGCTGCTGCACAACTCAACACACAGTAACTTCACAAATTCATGAAAACACAACACAGAGCAAACCTCCATACACTCTAACACTTAAATGACAGGTTGTTAGAGTGTGTTATATCCCATGGATTTGGCGTCCCAGAGCATCTAATTTTTTTTTCTCAAAAAACTTAAGGAACACCTCTGTAACGAGTTTGAGAACAACCATGTATACTCACACCAATTTTAAATGCCTATTTCCACATTTACATGTCCTTTTTTAGGAAATAACCAAAATCCTTGATTTTTCATGTGTTTTAGTCCGTGGATCTAGCACCCCGAAGCACCTAAATTTTTTTTCTCAAAAAACTTTATGAGGACCTCCGTAATGAGTTGGGGAACCACCACGTATACTCACACCTTTTTGACATCCTATTTCCACTTTTACAATCCTTTTTTTGGGAATTATCCAAAATCCTCTCTTTTTCGTTTGTTATAGCCCATGGATCTGGCACTTCAGAGCACCCAATTTGTTTTTTCTCAAAAATCTTTATGAGGACCTCTGTAATGAGTTGGGGAACCACCACATATACTCACACCATATTTTTAACGTCTATTTCTGCATTTACAGGTTATGTTTGAGAAATAACCCAAAATCCTCGATACTTCGTGTGTTATACCCATGGATATGGCGCACCAAAGCACCCAAAATATTTTTCTCAAAAAACTTTATGACGACCTACGTAATGAGTAGGGAAACCACCATATATACTCACCCAATTTTTAATGCCTATTTCCGCATTTACAAACCCTTTTTTGAGAAATTACCTTAAATCCTTGATTTTTCGTGTGTTTAGCCCATGGATCTGGCGCCCCGGAGCACCCAAATATTTTTCTCAAGAAACTTTATGTGGACCTCCGTAATAAGTAGGGGAACCACCACAAATACTCACATTTTTAACACTTATTTCCGCATTTACAGACCCTTTTTTCGAATTACCTAAAATTCTCGATTTTTCATTTGTGATAGCCCATGGATCTGGCACCCCGGAGCACCCAAAATTATTTTCTCAAAATACTTTACGAGGACCTCCGTAATGAGTTGGGGAACCACCATGTATTCTTACACAATTTTAACGCCTATTTCCGCATTTACAAAACTTTTTTTAGGAATTACTCAAAATCCTTGATTTTTCGTGTGTTATAGCACAAGGATCTGGCGCCTTGAAGCACCCAAAATTGTTTTGTCAAAAATATTTATGAGGGCCTCCATAATGAGTTGGCGAACCACCACATATACTCAAACCATTTTCTTAACGCCTGTCACTCCCCGAGCCTACAGCCTGGGCGGGACTGATACTCGAGAACCATTTTTGTCCCCAAGCAAGCCCTTGGCCTAACTAGACTCTCAACGGAAGATTTTAAGCATTATTACAAGGATCATATGCACTTATAAAATAACTGAATTACTAAAACAATGTAAAAGGAATCCTTCAGAAAGCAAGGAGGCTCACTAATTGACTCTCAGTGCTCAACGGGATCAACGAGGCGCTGGATGTTGATCCTGGTTACATGTGTCTACATCATAAAATGATGCAGGACAAATGGCATCAGTACATTGAATGTACAAGTATGCGAGGGGAAAACTAAACATGACATAAGCTTGAAAGGAATCTGGAAAGAACACTTACCTTGGCTTTACTCATCTCAAATGCAAAGTAAAACAACAATAAAAGGTGAAGTTTATACAAAGCATTTAAAAAAGTAGGTGACAACTCAATGTATTATAGAAATACAATAACAACTCAGTTTACATATAAAGTAATATAATACTGTGGGAGTTTCTCTAACCGACAACCATCACTATGATCCTAAGTGATGATACAGTGGCTCGCCCACGCTGCCAGAACTGTCCTATCCCTTGCCATGATATAGAATGCCTCAACTAAGTGGATCCACTAGTCTATGCTAAAAAGCACTAAGGAATCATCTAAAAAGTATGATCCTTTCTACCCATGATGACTACATGGTTTATGGAGACTTGAGTTATTATGAACTCGCGTCCTCATATCGATGCTCAATACTACTCCCAAAATATAATCAGCTCATATGTTTTAAAAACAAAACTCTTTCTGTTATTTGAGATAATTACTCAAAACTAGCTCAAAGGCTCTCTTGGAAATTGGTGTTTCTTTTCTTACTCAAATGTGATAACATTTTAACTATTGAGAATACTTAGTTCCCGTATAATATTTGAAGAAATGAACTTTACTCTTACTCTTTACTCAACTCAAAGCTTAAGTCTTAAAATAAAGTTAAAACATTTGTAAAAGACTTTTGGAAAACTCTATGAACTCCTCTTAACTTTTCTTGAATTGAATTATGGATTCAAGGATCATGA
This sequence comes from Solanum chiquidenum, assembly GCA_029582725.1. Classification (NCBI taxonomy): domain Eukaryota; kingdom Viridiplantae; phylum Streptophyta; class Magnoliopsida; order Solanales; family Solanaceae; genus Solanum; species Solanum chiquidenum. The sequence goes on from JAJOOS010009329.1 coordinate 18,265, forward strand.
TCTCATGTTTATGGATGATTTCATGATATTTAGAAATACCTTAGAGTGTAGAAAACAACTAGAAAACTTAGGTACATTGCTAAGGAACTAGTACAAAAATAAGTGGGAAAAGGTGGCAGAACTGGCGTCCCTGGCGCTTTGAGAGGAGGGGGGCGCCAGCCTTAAAATTTCAGAGAATGACTTGGGGTGATCTGTCTAGTAGGGTGCCCTAGAGGTCAAACTTCAGTCACTGAAGTAGGGTGCTCTGGCTGGCGTGGTGCCCCAGACCCCTGCCCAGAAAACTCCAATTTTTCTGCTTCATTTTTCAACTCTAAACCCTCTAATTTCATTTGGTTCTTTCCCCAAAACAATTATAATCGATTATATGCTCAAAATACATAAGATGCTACTCGAAATCATACCTAATTGCATGAATAAAACTCAAGAAACTTCAACAACAAGAACCCACAAGATTTCAAACGAATTATCATCAAGAACTCATACTATTTGCTTTCAAAACTACACAACTTCACTGAATTGAATCATGATTGGCGTGTGGTTGAACTAACCCAATGCTATGTGATCTCACATACCTCAGAGGGATCACCCCTTGAAAAACTCCACGACCTTAGCATCAAGAATTGATGATTCCTTGCCTTCTCTTCTCCTTTCTCCTCTTCGTTTCTCTTTTCTCAAAACCCTAACTCAAATTTCAAAAGCATAAACTGACCAACTTAAGTTTAGACCCCTAAGTATTTAGAAAAAACGAATTAATTTAATTGGGTATGGAAAAGACCAAAATACCCTTCCAAAATCCGGATTGGACTTTCCTTATCTAAACAGCCCAACTTCAAATGGGCATATCTTACTCATACAAACTCGGAATCACACAAACTCGGCAGTGTTGGAAAGATAATTCAAAGTTATTTCCTATGGTATCTAGAAACACACCTAACTCATCCTGAGCTAGGAGTTATGGTCGTTTGAAGTTGACCAAAAACTCATTCTTAACTTAACTTTTGTCAAATTTTCCAGACTTTCATTATTTCCAAAAATCACACTTTCTAATTCTAGCTCTTTCTAGTTCTTTCAATTAGTGAGATGTTACAATATATCCCCCTTGGGAACATTCGTCCTCGAATGAGATTACCGGCTAAGGGTGTAACATCTAACATTCAGCTCAAACACCCAACCAACAAATCTAACACATCAAGTATATAAATTAAAGAGTAATAAGAAGAGAATTAGTACCTTGATCAGGAATTTCTCCGGGATCAAAGAGATGTGGATATCTCTTCTTCATATCGTCCTCAGCTTCCCAAGTAGGTTCCTCGACAAATTGATTTCTCCAAAGAACTTTGACTGATGGTACTTCCTTGGTCCTTAACTTGTGAACCTGCGGGTCTAAAATCTGAATCGGAATATCCTCATAAGAAAAGCTATTCTTGATACCAATATCTTCAGTTGGTATGATAAGTGAAGGATCTCCCATGCACTTATTCAACATGGTAACATGAAATACCGGATGAACCACTGCTAACTCTTGAGGTAGCTCTAACTCATAAGCTACATTACCAACCCTTTTGGATATTCTGTAAGGGCCAATATACCGGGGACTAAGCTTCCCCTTCTTACCAAATCTCATCACACCCTTCATGAGTGAAACTTTCAAGTATACCCAATCATCTACTTCAAACTCTAACTCCTTTCTCCTAACATCAGTGTAGGATCTCTGACAACTCTGTGCTGTTTTCAACCTCTCTTGAATGACTTTCACTTTCTCCATAGCTTGATGGACTACGTCTGGTCCTATCAACCCAGCTTCACCAACCTCAAACCATCCAATTGGAGATCTGAATATTCTCCCATAAAGAGCTTCATAAGGAGCCATCTGGATGCTAGAGTGGTAACTATTGTTGTAAGCAAACTCAATGAGAGGTAGGTGATCATTCCAATTCCCCTTGAAATCAATCACACAGGCCCTTAACATATCTTCTAAAGTCTGAATAGTGTGCTCTGCTTGACCATTTGTCTGAGGATGAAAAGCAGTACTCAAGTTCACATTTGAACCCAAGTCTTTCTGAAAAGATTTACATAACTATGCGGTAAATTGAGCACCTCTATATGATATAATCGATATCGTAATCCCATGAAGTCTGACTACCTCTTGTATGTATAACTTGGCATAGTCCTCTGTTGTATAGGTAGTCTTTACCGGCAAAAAGTGGGTTGATTTTGTCTTTCAATCCACAATCACCCAAATAGAATCATGCTGCATGTGAGACGTTGGTAAACCCGTGATGAAATCCATATTGATCATCTCCCACTTCCATTCCGTAAGTTCTATATTCTGAGCCATACCAGAATTTGGTGTAGACTACCGAGCCTTTGGTGCTCTACTTTAACTTGTTGACAATTCGGACACTTAGCAACAAACTCTGCCATTCACTTCTTCAAACTACTCCACCAATAAACTTCTCTCAAGTCTCGATACATCTTTGTGGAACCCGAATGAATAGAATATCTGGAGCTATGAGCTTCCTCCATGATTCTGTCTAGCGCCCCGGAGCACCATAAAAAAATTGTGAGGACCTCCATAATGAATTGGGGAACTACCACGTATACTCACACCATTTTCTAACGTCTGTTTCCACATTTACAAGTCCTTTTTTAGAAATTACCCAAATTCCTCAATTTTTCATTTGTTATAGACCATGCATATGGTGCCCCGGAGCACCTAAATATTTTTCTCAAAAAAACTTTATGAGGACCTCTCCAACAAGTTGGGGAACCACCACATATATTCACACTATTTTTTTAACGCCTATTTCCATATTTACAAGCGCTATCTTTTATAAATTACCCAAAATCCTCGTTTTTCGCATGTTATTGCCCATGGATCTGGCAACCTCGAGTACCGAAAATCTTTTTCTCAAAAACCTTTATGAGGACCTCCGTAATAAGTTGGGGAACCTCCACATTTATTCACACCATTTTTTAATGCCTATTCCCTAATTTACATGCCCTATTTTAGGAATTACCCAAAATCCTTGATTTTTCATGTGTCTAGCCCATGGATCTGGCTCCTCGGAGCACCCAAAAAAAATTTCTCAAAAAACTTTAAGAAAATCTCTGTAATAAGTTGGGGAACCACCACGTATACTCACACCATCCTTTAACGCCTATTTATGCATTAACATGCCATTTTTTGGAATTACCCAAAATCCTCATTTTTCATTTGTTACATCCGATGGATCTGGCTCCCCGGAGCACCCAAAATTATTTTTGTCAAAAAACTTCATGAGGACCTCCGTAATGAGTTGGGGAACCACCACATATACTCACACCATTTATTTAGCACATATTTCCGCATTTACAGGCCCTTTTTTAGGAATTACCCAAATTCCTCAATTTTTCGTGTGTTATCGCCCATGGATCTAGCACCACAGAGCACCCAAATTTTGTTTTTCTCAATAAAAATTAAGAGGACCTCTATATAAGTTGGGGAAACACCATATATACTCAAACCATTTTTTAACTTCTATTTACGCATTTACAAGCCCATTTATAGGAATTACCCTAAATCCTCAAATTTCGTGTGTTATAATAGCCCATGGATCTTGCACCCGGGAGCACCCAAAATTCTTTTCAGAAAAAAACTTTATGATTACCTCCATAATGATTTGGGGAACCACCACGCACACTCACACCTTTTTAACACTTATTTTCGCATTAAAAGGACATTTTAGAAATTACCCAAATTCCTTATTTTTTTTGTGTTATAGCTCATAGATCTGGCGACCCAGAGCACCCAAATTGTTTTCCTAAAAAACTTTTTAAGGACCTCCGTAATGAGTTGGGGAACTACCATGCATACCGACAACTATTGTTTAACGCCTACATCCGCATTTACAGTTGCTTTTTTAGTTATTATCCAAAATTCTCAATTTTTCGTGTGTTATAGCCCATTAATCTGGCACCGTGGATCACCCAATTTTTTTCCTTAAAATACTGTATGAGGACCTCTGTAATGAGTTGGGGAACCTCCATGTATAGTCACACAATTTATTAACGCCTATTTCTGCATTTACAGACCCATTTTTAGGAATTACCCAAAAACCTTGATTTTTCGTGTGTTATGAGGACCTCCGTAATTAGTTGGAGAACTACCACATATACTCACACAATTTTTAACGATTATTTCTGCATTTACAGGCCTTTTTTTTAGAATTACTCAAAATCCACGATTTTCATGTGTTTAGCCCATGGATCTAGCTCCCTGGAGCATCCAATATTTTTATATTAAAAGACTTTATGAGTACCTCCATAATCACTTGGGGAACAACCACGTATACACACACAATTTTTAACGCCTATTTCCGCATTTCCTGGCCCTTTTTTAGGAATTACCCTAATTCCTCGATTTTCGTGTCTTTTAGCCCATGGATCTAGCGCCTCGGAGCACCAGAAAAAAAATTCTAAATTTTTTTTATGTGGACCTCCGTAATGAGTTGGAGAACCACCACGTATACTCAACCATTTTTTAACGTCTATTTTTGCATTTACAGGCCCTTTTTACGAATTACCCAAAATCCTCAATTTCTCGTATGTTATAGCCCATGGATCTGGCACCCAATGATTTTTTCTCAAAAAAATTTATGAGGACCACCGTAAATGAGCTGGGGAACCACCACATATACTCACACCATTTTTAATGTCTATTTCCGCATTTACAGACCATTTATTAAGAATTACCCAAGATCCTCAATTTTTCATGTGTTATAACCCATTGATCTGGCGCCCCAAAGCACCTAATTTGTTTTTTCAAAACACTTTATGAGGTCCTCCGTAATGATTTTGGAACCATCACGTATATTCACACCATTTGTTTCATGCCTATTTCCGTATTTACATACCCTTTATTATGAATTACCCAAAATCCTCGAATTTTTGTACGTTATAGCCTATTGATATGGCGCCCCGGAGCACCCTAAATGTTTTTCTCAAAAACTTTTAAGAGGACCTCCATAATGAGTTGGGGAACCACTACGTATAATCAAACCATTTTAAAGCCTATTTTCGCATTTACAGACCCTTTTTTAGAAATTACCCTAAATCCTCAATTTTTCGGTTGTTATAGCCCATGGATCTGATACCGGGGAGCACCCAAAAATATTTCATAAAAATCATTATGAGGACCTCCATAATGAGTTGGGGGACCACCACGTATACTCACGCCATTTTTAACGCCTATTTTTGCATTTACAGGCCCTTTAATAATTATCCAAACTCCTCAATTTTTCATGTGTTATCCCATGGATCTGGTTCCTTGGAGCACCGAAATATTTTTTCTCAATTTCTTTTATAAAGACCTCCGTAATGAGTTATGGAACCACAACATATACTCACACCATTTTTTACGTCTATTTTCACATTTATAGGCCCTTTATTAGGAATTGCAAAAAATCCTCGATTTTTAATGTGTTATAGCCCATGGATCTGGCAATCTGGAGCACCCAAGTTTTTTTTCTCAAAAAACTTTATGAGGACCTTCGTAATGAGTTTGGGAACCACCATGTATATACTCACATAATTTTAGCACATTTTTCCGCATTTACAGTCACTTTTTAGGAATTACCCAAAATCCTCAATTTTTTGTGTGTTATATTGCCCATGGATTTGAGACCCCACAACACCCAAAACAATTTCTCAAAAAAAATTCTCAAAAAACTTTATGAGAACCTCTGTAATGATTTAGGGAATAACAACTTATATTCACACCATTTTTAACGCTTATTTCCGCATTTACATGCCCTTTTTTAGAAATTGCCCAAAATTCTTCGATTTTCGTGTGTCATAGCCCATGGATCTTGCACCTCGGAGCACCCACATTTTTGTTCTCAAAAATCTTTATGAGGACCTTCGTAATGAGTTGGGGAACCATCCGTAATGGTGTTCCGGGGCGCCATGTCCATGGGCTATAACACTCAAAAAATTAAGAAACTTGGGTAATTTCTAAAAAATACCTGTAAATACGGAAATAGACGTTAAAAATAGTGTGAGTATACGTGGTCGTTCCCCACCTCATTACGGAGGTCCTCATAATGTTTTTTGAAAAAAATATTTTTGGGTGCATTGGGGCGCCAGATCCATGGGTTACACACGAAAAATTAAGGATTTTGGGTAATTCCTAAAAAAGGGCCTGTAAATGCAGAAATAGGCGTTAAAATAATGGTGGAGTATACGCGGTGGTTCTCTAACTCATTAAAGAGGTCCTCATATGTTTTTTTGAGAAAAAAATTTGGGTGCTCCGGGGTATTAAATCCATGGGCTATAACACACGCAAAATTGAGCAATTTGGGTAATTCCAAGAAAAGGGTCAGTAAATGTGGAAATAGGCGTTAAAAGAATGGTGTGAGTATATACGTGGTGGTTCCCCAACTCATTACGGAGGTACTCATAAAGATTTTTTAGAAATTTTTTTGGGTGTTGCGGAGCGCCAGATCCATAGGCAATAACACATGAAAATCGAGGAATTTGGGTAATTCTTAAAAATGGGTCTATAAAAGCGGAAATAGGCGTTAAAAAATAGTGTGAGTATACATGGTGGTTCCCCAACTCATTACGGAGGTCCTTATAATGTTTTTTGAGAAAATGTTTTTGGTTGCAACAGGGCGCCAAATCCATGGGTTATAACACACAAAAAATTTAGGAATTTGGTTAAATCCTAAAAAAGGGACTGTTAATGTGGCAATAGGCATTAAAAAATGGTGTGAGTATACGTGGTGGTTCCCAAACTCATTACAGAGGTCCTCATAAGTTTTTTGAGAAATTTTTTTTGGGTGCTCCGGGGTGCCAGATCCATTAGCTATAATACATGAAAAATTGAGGATTTTTGGTGATTCCTTAAAAACGACATGTAAATGTGGAAATAGGCATAAAAAATGGTGTGAGTATACGTGGTGGTTCTCCAACTCATTTAGTAGATCCTCATAAAGTTTTTTGAGAAAACAAATTTGGGTGCTCCGGGCGCTAGATCCATGGGCTATAGCATACAAATAATCGAGGAATTTGGCTAATTCCTAATAAAGGGCCTGTAAATTAGGAAATAGGCATTTAAAATGGTGTGAGTATAGTTGGTGGTTCTCCTACTCATTACGGAGGTCCTCATAAAGGTTTTTCAGAAAAACTTTTGGTGCTCGAAGGCGCCAGATCCATGGGCTATAACACACGAAAAATCAAGGATTTTGGGTAATTCCTAAAAGAGGGCATGTAAATGCGGAAATAGGTGTTAAAAAATTGTGTGAGTATATATGTGCTGGTTCTCCAACTCATTACGGAGATCCTCATAAAGGTTTTTGAGAATTTTATTTTTGGGTGCTCTAGGGCGCCTGATCCATGGGCTATAACACACAAAAAATCAAGGGTTTTGGGTAATTCGTAAAAAAAGGTTTGTAAATGCGGAAATATATGTTTAAAATTATGTAAGTATATGTGGTGGTTCCCCAATTCATTACACAGGTCATCATAAAGTTTTTTGAGAAAAAAACTTGGGTGCTCTAGGGTGCCAGATCCATGGGATGACACACAAGAAAAATTGAGGATTTTTGGAAATTCCTAAAAATGGGCCCTGTAAATGCGAAAAGAGGCTTTAAAAATGGTGTGAGTATATGTGGTGTTCCCTCACTAATTAAGGAGGTCCTCATAAAGTTTTTTGATAAAAATAATTTGGTGCTCTAGGGCGCGATGCCCATGGGCTATATAGCACACGAATAATCGAGAAATTTAGGTAATTCCTAAATAGGCCTGTAAATGTGGAAATGGGCATTAAAAATCGTGTGATTATACGTGGTGGCTCCCCAACTCATTACGGAGGTACTCATAAAGTTTTTTGACAAAAACATTTTGGGTGCTCCTGGGTGCCAGATCGATTGGCTATATAACACATAAAAATTTGAGATTTTTGGTTAATTTCTAAGAGAGTGTCTTTAAATGCGGAAATAGATGTTAAAATGGTGTGAGTCTATGTGCTGGTTCCCAAACTCATTACGAAGGTCCTCAAAAATTTGAGAAAAAAATATTGGGTACTCCGGGGTGCCAGATCCATGGACTATAAATACACAAAAAATTGAGGAATTAGGGTAATTCCTAAAAATGGGCCTCTAAATGTGGAAATAAGTGTTCAAAATGGTGTGAATATACGTGGTGGTTCCCCAACTCATTACGGATGACCTTATAAAGTTTTTTGAGAAAACAAATTTGGGTGCTCTAGGCCGCAAGATCCATGGGCTAACACACAAAAAATCGAGAAATTTGTGTAATTTCTAAAAAATGCTTGTAAATGAGGAAATAGGCATTAAAAATATGTGAGTATACGTGGTGATTCCCCAACTTATTACGTAGGTCCTCATAAAGTTTTTTGAGAAAAAAAATTTGAGAGCTCCGGGGAGCCAGATCCATGGACCATAACATACGAAAAATTGAGAATTTTGGTAATTCCTAAAAAAGGTCTTGTAAATGTGGAAATAAGCGTTAAAAATTGTGTGAGTATACACGGTGGTTCCCCAATTCATTATGGAGGTCCTCATAAAAAAATTTAAGACAATAATTTTCTATGCTCCGGGGTGCCAGAGCCATGGGTTATAACACACGAAAAATTGAGGATTTTGGAAACTAACTTTCTTTCCTTAAGGTACAAAATAAAATGACCCTTAGGTACTGTTGAACTACTCTTCCACTCTATAACTGGCTCATTAGGAAACTGGAACTTGACAACTCGAGTTCTACAATCAACTGTGGCATAACAGGCATGAAGCCAGTCCATACCAAGAATGACATCAAAATCTACCATGTCTAACTCAACTAAATCATCCATGGTGCTCTTGTGATTGAAGGAAATGGTACAATCACGATACACTCTCTATGCTAGAATAGACTCACCAACAGATGTAGAAACATTGAAGGGCTCAACAAGTTTCTCAGGAAGCACATCAAAATTATCGCAACATAAGGAGTCACAAAAGATAAACTCGCTCCTGGATCTAGCAAAGCGTAAACATCAAAGTTAAAGACTTGGATCATACCAGTGACAACATCTGGCGAATCCTCTTGCTCTTGGCGACTAGTGATAGCATGAAGACGGTTTCCTCCTCCGTCTGCCCCTGAAGTAGCTCCTCTAGATGCAGCTTTGTCTGGTGGAGCAACTGAAGAAGACTGGGCTCTATTACCCCCATTACCATTACCCTGCATGTTCTTAGGACACTCTCTCATAAAATTACCATTCTGGACACACTTGAAGCAACCAGTAGAGCCATCACGACACATCCCTGAGTGGATCCTACCACACTTAGCACATGCAGGAGGCTTACTACCCCCTTGTGCCATACTACCTTGAGAATGGGAAGGTCTAGCTCTGAAACCCTATGAATTCTAACTATTGTACTCACATTTGTTCCTTGGTACAAGTGCATTAGCAGATGATGGAGCAGGTCCCTTTTGTTTATGTTGAAAAAATGACCGGGTTGCATTACACTTCTACTGTCCAGACTCATTCCCTATCTTAGCACTTTTGTTTCAAAATGCTTCCCTATCTTTCAACTTCTCTTCCTCAACCTGTTGAACATGGATCATTAACATTGCTATGTACATATCCCCTATCAGCATAGCTGCCCTGCCTTCCTTACTTGACAGACAAGACAACCCAGTAACAAACAAACTCATCCTGCTCCTCATGTCAACAACTATCTCCGGAGCATAGAGGGAAAGTTGTGTGAACTTCAGACTGTACTCATGAACACTCAAAGAATCTTGTTTAAGAGTGAGGAACTCTTTCACCTTTGATTCTCTCAGTTCTCAGGGAAAGAAACGCCCCAAGAAGACCTCCTCAAACAAAGCTCAAGTTACAAGTGGTGCACCCTAAGCTCGATTCTTTTTCCATTGATCAAACCATATTATAGCTACACCCTTCATTTAGTATGCAACTAGTTCCACCCTCTCAGCATCAACAACAAGCATAATCTCAAAACCCTTTTGAAGCTCTTCAACAAAGTTTTTTGGATCCTCAGTAACACTTGAACTAGTGAAGCTTCGAGGATTCATCCTTAAGAACTCACGGATCCTTGAAGTATCAGCCATTTCTTGTCGATTCTCTCTCTGTCCAACTTGATTGGTCATAACTTGACTTAACATCTGGATAACTTCACACAGAATTCAACATTGGTGACCTCTCCTTGGGGTTGCACTTTAGGTGCATTAGGTATTCCTTGATCCTCAACATTCCATCTAGCAGGACGACCTCTGATAGCTCTTGATGGAGGCATGATCTGAATGACACGCAAAAGCACGAATTATAAGAAACATTTATAGAGATACACTCTATCGCAAGAAATGAGTATGAAAAAAGTGAGATAGTTCCTAAGTGTTGCAGCCTTCTAATTATAGATATGGCGCGCTTCACATCGATAACCAGGACTCTACAGACATGGCTTCATAGACTCCCTAGGACTCTTGAACTCAGTGCTCGATTACCAAGTTTATCACGCTTCGAGCCTACACCCTAGGTGGGACTGGCACTTGAAAACTATTTCTAGCCCCAAGAGAACCCTTGGCCTGGCTTAACTCTTAGCAGAATACTTACTCATGATAAAATACTTAGAATGTATTAAATAACATGCAACTTAGCCAAAGTGGCAACTTAAGATTCAACATAATCCAATAAGAAGATAGTGAAAAATGAACTAACTAATTGTCTATGAAGCCTCTAATAACTGAAATGGATGTCGGGACAAGACCCACAACATCCTAATGAACTAAAATACTAAGAAGCAATAAAAGGGGATCCTACGGAAGCAAAGAGGCTCACCAATAAACTCTGAAGCTCAACTAGAATCAACGATGCGCTGGATGCTGATCTTGGTTACCTGTATCTGCATCATAACAGTGATGCAGGACCAATGGCATTAGTACATTGAATGTACGAGCATGCGAGGGGAATTCTAAAACAAGACATAAGCTTGAAAAGGGAGCTGAAAAAACAAATCTGGTCTCAACTCTACTCAATTGAACTGAACTCATTTCAATATAAAGCAGTAATATAAATGCAATATAAAGAAAAATGTTTAAAACATAGACGACAACTCTGTGTATTTAGAAATACAATAGTAACTCTGTGTGTATGCAAAGATACAATATAAACTCTGGATGTATATAAAAATACAAGTAACTCTGTGTATATAATAATACAAAATACTTATCTGGGACTTTCTCTAACCGAAAACCATCACTTAAGAGCTCTGTGATGATACAATATTTTGCCTCACGCTGCCAGGGACGTCATATGCCTTGCCGAGGTTATAGAACCTAACTACTAAGTGGATCCACTAGTCTATGCTAAAAAGCACTAAGGAATCGTCTAAAAACTATGACCCTTTTCTACCCATGGTGGCTACATAGTTTATGGGGGCTGGGAGTTTTCTGAACTCTCCCCATAACGGTGCTCAATACTACTGCCAAAAATATACTAGCTCTATGTTTAAAAACATAACTCTGTGGTTTGAGATAATTACTCAAAAACTAGCCCGAAGGCTCTCTTGGAAATCAGTGTTTCCTCTCTTGCTTAATTGTGAAAGCATTTACTCTTTACTGAAAACTAGCTCAAAGGCTCTTTTGGAAATCTCAGTTTCCTTTATTGTTTAAATGTCAAAACATTTTACTCTTTGGGAATACATAGTCCCGATATACTTTTTTGAAGAAATGAACTACAATCTTTACTCTTTACTCATTTCAAAACTCAGGTCTTAAAATAAAGTTAAAACATTTGTAAACGACATTTCAAAGACTCTAGGAACTTCTCTTGACTTGGCTCTTAACTTTCCTTGAATTTGAATTTATGGATTTAAGGATTGTGATTTGTGATAGGAAAGATCTCATGATGTTTAGGAGTGTTTTTAGATAGTTAAACATGAGAAACGATTAAGAAATCACTGTTTGGGAGCAAGTCCGCGATGCGGAGATGCATTTAAATATTTGATCGCGAAATAAATTTTGAGGTAGAAGGGTCAGTGACAGCTCTGCGACACGGAGAGAAACTTTCCTATTCAAGAACATTCAAACTTCATATCTTTTAAGGATGACTTCATGCTTAAATAAACATGTTTGGCACGTGGGTGAAAGAACCCAACGTTATGAAAGTCTCACATACCTCGTAGGATCAAATCCTTGACAAAATCCACAATCAATTCCTCACGAAGACGACAAATCTTGAATTTCCTCCTCTTCTCTCTTGAGTTCTTCTCTCTAAAACCCTAGCGTGAAATCTTTGAGTGCGTAAACTGACCCAATTCAGTTAAGAACCCTAAGTAATTACCAAAAACGAAATAATTTAATTGGGTAGCAAAAAGACCATAGTACCCTTCAAAAATCCGGTTTTGACTTTACTTATCTAGACAACCCAACTTCAAATGAGCATATCTCCCTCATATGAACTCGAAACAGAGAAAACTAGGCGGCGTTGGAAAGATAATTTAAAGATATTTCCTACGGTATATTTTAGAACATCTAACTCGTTTTGATATAGGAGTTATGGTCGTTTGAAGTTGACCTAAAACTCATACTAAGCTTAACTTTGTAAAACTTTCCAAATTTGATTATTTACAAAAACGGTTTCTTTCTAATTCCAAGTCTTTCTAGTAGCCGGGTGTTACAATATAACCCACAAAAAATCAAGAATTTTGGGTAATTCCTAAAATAGGGTTTGTAAATGCGGAAATAAACATTAAAAATGGTGTGAGTATACATGGTGGTTCCCCAACTCATTACGGAGGTCTTTATAATGTTTTTTTAAAAAATAAATTGGGTGCTCTGGGGCGCCATATCCGTGGTCTATATCACACGAAAAATCAAGGAATTTGGGTAATTCCTAAAAGAAGGCATGTTAAATGCGGAAATAGGCGTAAAAAATGATATGAGTATATATGGCAGTTCCCCAACTCATAACGGAGGTCGTCATAAAGTTTTTTGAAAAATAATTAGGGTGCTCTAGGGCGCCAGATCCATAGGCTATAACACTCAAAAAATCAAGGAATTTGGGTAATTTCTAAAAAGGGCCTGTAAATATGGAAATAGGTATTAAGAAAGGTGTGAGTATATGTGGTAGTTCCCCAACCTATTACGGAGGTCGTCGTAATTTTTTTGTGAAAGAAATTTTGGGTGCTTTGGGTGTCAGATCCATAGGCAATAACACATGAAAAATTGAGAATTTTGGGTAATTCCAAAAAAGGGCCCATAAATGTAGAAATAGCCGATGGAAAATTGGTGTGAGTATACGTGTTTGTTTCCCAACTCCTTACGGAGGTCCTCATAATTTTTTTATAGAAAAAGAAAATTGGGAGCTCCGGGGCATCATATCCATGGGCTAAAAGACATGAAAAGCGAGAAATTTGAGTAATTACTAAAAAAGGGTCTGTAAGTGCGGAAATAATCTTTAATAAAATGGTGTGAGTATACGTAGTGGTTCCCCAACTCATTATGGGGGTTCTCATAAAGTTTTTTGAAAAAAATAAATTGGGTGCTCCGGGGTGCCAGATCCATGGGCTATATATATGAAAAATCAAGGATTTGGGTAATTCCTAGAAATGAGTCTGTAAATGTGAAAATAGGCGTTAAAAAGGTGTGAGTATACGTGGTCATTCCCTAACTCATTACGAAGGTCCTCATAAAGTTTTTTGAGAAAAAAAATTGAGTACTCCAGGGCGCCAGATCCATGGGCCATATAACATACGAAAAATTGAGAATTTTGGTAATTCCTAAAAAGGGCCTATAAATGCGGAAATAGGCGTTAAAAATGGTGTGAGTAAGCGTGGTTGTTCCCAACTCATTACGGATGTCCTTATAATATTTTTTGATAAGACATTTTGGGTGCTCTGGGGCGTTAGATCCTTGGGCTATAACACACGAAAAATTGAGGATTTTGGGTAATTCCTAAATATGATCTGTAAATGTGAAAATAGGCATTAAAAATAGTGTGAGTATATGTGGTGATTCTCCAACTCATTAAGGAGGACCTCATAAAGTTTTTTGAGAAAACAAATTGGGTGTCCCTGTGGGCTAGACCTATTGGCTATATAACACATGAAGAATCAAGAATTTTGGGTAATTACTAAAAAAAGGCCCTCTAAATGCGGAAATAGGAGTTAAAAATGGTGTGAGTACATGTGGTGGTTCCCCAACACATTACGGAGGTCCGCATAAAGTTTTTTGAGAAAAATAAATTTTGGGGGCTCCAAGGTGCTAAAGTCATGGGCTTATAACACACAAAAAATTGAGGATTTTGGGTGATTCCTATAAAAAGGCATGTAAATCTGAAATAAGCGTTTAAATGGTGTGAGTATATGTGGGGTTTCCCCAACTCATTATGGAGGTCCTCATAAATTTTTTGAGAAAAATCTGTAGGATGCTCCGTGACACCAGATCCATGGCTAACACAGGAAAAATTGAGGAATTTGGATAATTCCTAGAAAAAGTGCATGTAAATGCGAAAATAGGTGTTAAACAAATGGTGAGAGTATACATTGTGGTTCTCCAACTCATTACGGAGGTCATCATAAACTTTTTTGAGAAAAACTTTATAGGTGCTCCGGGACGCCAGATCCATGGGCTATAACATACGAAAAATCAAGAAATTTGGGTAATTTCTAAAAAAAGGCATGTAAATGTGGAAATAGGCATTAAAATGGTTTGAGTATACGTGGTGGTTCCCCAACTTAGTATGGAGGTCCTCATAATTTTTTTGAGAAACAAAATTTGGGTGCTCCGAAGCGCCAGATCCATGGGCTATAACACACAAAAGATAGAGGAGAGTAATTCCTAAAAATGGGCCTGTAAATGCGGAAATAGGTGTTGAAAAATATTGTGAGTATACTTTGTGGTTCCCCAAATCATTACGAAGGTCCTCATAAAATATTTTGAGAAAAAAAATCATGTGCTCCAGGGTGCTAGATCCATGGGCTATAAATCGAGGATTTTGGTTAATTCCTATAAAAAAGGCCTATAAATGCAGAAATAGGCGTTAAAATTTGTGTGAGTATACGTGGCAGTTCCCTAACTCATTATGTAGGTCCTCATAATGTTTTTGGCGAAAAATATTTGGGGTGCTCCGTGCGCTAGATCCATAGGCAATAACACACGAAAATTTGAGGAATTTGGATAATTCGAAGAAAGGGGCCTGTAAAGGCGGAAATAGGCATTAAAAATGGTGTGAGTATCCATGGTGGTTTCCCAAATCAATATGACGGTCCTCATAAAGTTTTTGAGATAAAACTTTTGGGTGCTACAGGGTGACAAATGCATGGGCTATATAATACACGAAAAATTGAGAATTTTGGGTATTTTCTAAAAGAGAGCCAGTAAATGCTGAAATAGGCGTTAAAAATGGTGTTAGTATATGTGGTGGTTCCCCAACACATTACGGACGTTTTCTTAGAGTTTTTTTAGAGAAATATTTTTGATGCTTCGCAGCGCCACATCCATGGGCAAACACATGAAAAATCGAGGATTTTGGGTTATTCCTAAAAAGGACATGTAAATGCGGAAATAGGCGTTAAAAAAATGGTGTGAGTATATGTGGTGGTTCCCTAACTCATTACGGAAGTCGTCATAAATTTTTTTGAGAAAAGAAAAATTGTTGATAAGCAGGTGATAAATCCATGGGCTATAACACACGAAAAGTTTAGGATTTTGGGAAATTCCTAAAAAAAGGACATGCAAATGCGGAAATAGGCATTGAAAAAATAGTGTGAGTATAATGGTAGTTCCCCAACTCATTACGGAGGTCCTAATAAAGCTTTTTGAGAAAAAAATTGGGGTGATCCGTGCGCTAGATCCTTGGGCTATATTTTTGGTAATTCCTAAAAAAAGGCCCGTAAATACGAAAATAGGTGCTAAAAATGGTGTAAGTATATGTGGTGGTTCCCCAACTCAATACGGAGGTCCTCATAAAGTTTTTTGAGATAAAACTTTTGGGTGCTCCGGGGTGACAGATGCATGGGCTACAACATACAAAAAATCAAGGATTTTGGGTATTTTCTAAAAAAGAACCTGTAAATGCGGAAATAGGCGTTAAAACTGGTGTTAGTATACATGATGGTTCCTCACTTCATTACGGAGGTCCTCATAAATATTTTTGAGAAAAAAAATGGATTCTCTGAGGATCCATGGGCTATAACACACAAAAAATCAAGGATTTTGGGTAATTCCTAAAAAGGGTATGTAAATGTGGAAATTGGCATTAAAATGGGGTGAGTATATGTGGTTGTTCCTCAACTCATTACAGAGGTCCTTATAAAGGTTTCTGAGAAAAAAATATGGGTTCTCCGGGGGTCAGATCCATGGGCTTATACACACGAAAAATTGAGGATTTTGGGTAATTCCTAAAAAATGGCATGTAAATACGGAAATAAGCGTTAAAAAAATGGTGTGAGTATACGTGGTGGTTCCCCATCTGATTATAGATGTCCTCATAAAGTTTTTTGAGAAAAAATATTTGAGTGCTCCGGAGCCCAGATCCAAAAGCATAATACACGAATAATTGAAGAATTTGGGTAATTCCTAAAAAAGTCTCTTTAAATGTGGAAATAGGCGTTTAAATGGTGTGAGTATATGTGGTTGTTCCTCAACTCATTACGGAGGTTCTCACAAAGGATTTTGAGAATAAATTTTTGGGTGCTCCGGACACCAAATCCATGGGCTATAACACACGAAAAATCAAGGATTTTGGGTAATTCCTAAAAAGGGCCTGTAAATGCAGAAATTGGAGTTTAAAATGGGGTGAATATACGTGGTTGTTCCTCAACTCATTACGGAGGTCCTTATAAAGGTTTTTGAGAAAAAAATTGGGTGCTCCGGGGCCGGATCCATGGGCTATAATAACACATTAAAAATTGAGAATTTTGGGTAATCCCTAAAAAGGGGCTTGTAAATGCGAAAATTGGAGTTAAAAAATGGTGTGAGGATACGTGGTTCCCCATTTGATTACAGAGGTCCTCATAAATTATTTTGAGAAAAAAGAATCGGGTGCACCGGGGAATCATATCCATGGGCAATAACACACGAAAAATCAAGGATTTGTTGTAATTCCTAAAAAAATAGTGTGTAAATACAGAATTAGGCGTTAAAAAATGGTGTGAATATATGTAGTGGTTCCCCAACTCATTACAAAGGTCCTCATAAAGTTTTTGAGAAAAACAAATTTGGATGCTCCAGGGTGCTAGATCCCAAGGCTATATAACACACGAAAATGATGATTTTGGGTAATTTTAAAAAAAGAGCCTCTAAATGTGGAAATAGGCATAAAAAAGGTGTGCATATACGCGGTGGTTCCCTAAATCATTACCGAGGTCCTCATAAAGTGTTTTGAGAAAAACAAATTGAGTGCTCCGGAGCACAAGATCTATGGGATATAACAAACAAAAAATGAAGGAATTTGGGTAATTCCAAAAAAAGGACTTGTAAATGAGGAAATAGGAGTTAAAAATTGAGTGAGTATACATGGTAGTTCCTCAACTCATAACGGAGATCCTCATAAAAAGTTTTGAGAGAAAAAATTTGGATGCTCCGGGGCACCTAATCAATGGGATATAACACACGAAAAATTGAGGATTTTGGGTAATTCCTAAAAAAAGGTCTATAAATGTGGAAATAGACATTAAAAATGGTGTGAGTATACATGGTGGTTCCCCAACGCATTACGGAGGTCCTCATAAAGTTTTTTGAGAAATTGTTTTTAATGTGCTTCGACAGCCATGGGCTATAACACACGATTATCAAAGATTTTGGGTTATTCCTAAAAAAAAGATTGTAAATATGAAAATAGGCATTAAAAATGGTGTGAGTATATGTGGTGGTTCCTCAACTCATTACAGAGGTCCTCATAAAGTTTTTGAGAAAAATATTTTGGGTGCTCCGGGGAGCCAGATCCATGGACTATACACATGAAAAATCGAGGAATATGGGTAATTTCTAAAAAGGGCCAGTAAATGCGGATATAACATTTAAAAAAGTAGTATGAGTATATGTGGTGGTTCCCCAACTCATTACGAAGGTCCTCATAAAATTTATTGTGAAATTTATTTTGGATGCTTTGGGACGCCAGATCCATAGCCTAACAAATGAAAAATCGAAGATTTTGGGTAATTCTTAAAAAAGGGCATGTAATACGGAAATAGGCATTTAAAATGGTCTGAGTATACATGGTAGTTCCCCAACTCATTACGGAGGTCTTCATAATATTTTCTGAGAAAAAATATTTGGATGCTCAGGGGTGCTGGATCCATGGGCTATAACACACGAGAAATCGAGATTTTTTTCAAATTTCTAAAATAAATCTTGTAAATGTGGAAATAGGCGTTAAAAATGGTGTGAGTATATGTGTTGGTTCCCTAACTCATTACATATATTCTCTTAATGTATTTTAAGAAAAAAAAATTGGGTGCTCCAGAGAGCAAGATCCATAGGCTACACGAAAATCGAGAAATTTAGGTAATTTCTAAAAAAGTGCCGATAAATGTTGAAAGAGGCGTTAAAAATGGTCTGAGTATACGTGACGGCTCCTCAACTCATTACGGAGGTCCTCATAAAAGTTTTTGAGAAAAATAATTTGGGTGCTTCGGGGCGCTAGATCCATGGGATATATAACACATGAAAAATTGAGTATTTTGGGTAATTTCTAAAAAATGCCATGTAAATGCAAAAATAGTCGTTAAAAAATGGTGTGACTATACGTGGTGGTTTCACAACTCATTATGGAGGTACTCATAAAGTTTTTGAAAAAAAAATTAAGGTTCTCCGGGGTGGTGTGTGCATGCACGATGGTTCCCCAACTCATTATGGAATGCTCATAATTTTTTTTGAGAAAAAAAAATTGGTGCTCCAGGGAACCAGATCACTATTCTATAACACACGAAAAATTGAGGAATTCGGGTAATTCCTAAGAATAATAGCTTGTAAATGCGGAAATAGGCGTTAAAAATGGTGTGAGTATACGTGGTGGTTCCCAACTCATTACAGAGGTCTTTATAAAGTTTTTCGAAAAACAAATTGGGTGATCACGATTGCCAGATCCATGGGAAATATATCACACGAAAAATCGAGGATTTTGGGTAATTTTCTAATAAAAAAGGGCGTGTAAATGCGAAAATTGACATTAAAAAAATTGTGTGAGTATACGTGGTGGTTACCCAACTCATTACAGAAGTCCTTGTAAAGTTAAGAAAAGCAAATTGGTGCTCTGGGGCGCCAGATCAATGGACTATTATTAACATACGAAAAATCAAGGATTTTGGGTAATTTCTACCTGTATATGCGGAAATAGGAATTATAAAAATGGTGTGAGTATACGTGGTGGTTCCCCAACTCATTACGGAGGTCCTCGTAATGGTTTTTGAGAAAAAAAATTGGGGGCTCCCGGGCACCTGATCAATGGGCTAATAACATGAAAAATTGAGGATATTGGGTAATTCCTAAAAAATGGTATGTAAATGTGGAAATAAATGATAAAAATGGTGTGACTATACATGGTGGTTCCACAACCCATTACGAAGGTCGTCATAAAGTTTTTTGAGAAATTTTTTTTAATGTGCTTCGGGAGCCATGGGCTATACACGAAAAATCAAGAATTTTGGATAATTCCTAAAAAATGGCTTGTAAATGCGGAAATAGGCATTAAAAAATAGTGTGAGTATATGTGGTGGTTCCTCAACTCATTACGGAGCTCCTCATAATGTTTTCTGAGAAAAAATATTTTGGTGCTCAAGGGTGCCGGATTCAGGGGCTATTACACACGAGAAATCGAGATTTTTTCCTAATTTCTAAAATAGGTCTTGTAAATGTGGAAAGAGGCGCTAAAAATTGTGTGAATATATGTGTTGGTTCCCTAACTCATTACGAATATTCTCTTAATGTATTTTAAGAAAACAAATTGGGTGCTCCGGAGAGCAAGATCCATGGTCTATAACACAAGAAAATCGAGGAAATTTGGGTAATTTCTAAAAAAGTGTCGGTAAATGCTGAAAGAGGCGTTAAAAATGGTGTGAGTATACGTGATGGCTCCTCAACTCATTACGGAGGTCCTCCTAAAGGATTTTGAGAGAAAAAGAATTTGGGTGCTCCGGGGCGCCAGATTCATGGGATATATAACACATGAAAAATTGAGAATTTTGGGTAATTTCTAAAAAAGGCCATGTTAATTCAAAAATAGGCATTAAAAAAATGGTGTGACTATACGTGGTGGTTCCACAACTCATTACGGAGGTGCTCATAAAGGTTTTTGAGAAAAAAAACAAGGTGTTCCAGGGTGGCAGATCCATGGGCTATAACACACGAAAAATCAAGGATTTTGGGTGATTCCTAAAAAGAGACTATAAATGCGGAAATAGGCCTTAAAAATGGTGTGTGTATACGCGATGGTTCCCCAACTCATTATGGAGGTCCTCACAAAGTTTTTTGAGAAAAAAAAATGGTTCTCCGGGGTGCCATATCAATGGGATATAACACACAAAAAATTGAGGAATTCGAGTAATTTCTAAAAGAAATGGCTTGGAAATGCAGAAATAGGCGTTAAAAATGGTGTGAGTATACGTGGTGGTTCCCCAACTCATTACAGAGGTCTTCATAAAGTTTTTTCAAGAAAATAAATTCGATGCTCAGCATTGCCAAATCCATGGGAAATATAATACACAAAAATTTGAGGATTTTACGTAATTTTCTTTAAAAAAAAGGGCGTGTAAATGCAAAAATTGGTATTAAAAAAATTGTGTGAGTATACGAAGTGGTTAGCCAACTCATTACAGAAGTCCTTGTAAATTTTTTTGAGAAAACAATTGGAGCTCTGGGTGACCAGATCAATGGGATATTATTAACACACGAAAAATTGAGGATTTTGGGTAATTTCTAAAAAGGGCCTGTAAATGCGGAAATAGGCATTAAAAAATGGTGTGAGTATACCTTGTGGTTCCCAAACTCATTACGTAGGTCCTCATAAAGTGTTTTGAGAAAAAAATATTGGGTGCTCCGGGAAACCTGATCAATGGGCTATAACACACGAAAAATTGAGGATATTGGGTAATTCCTAAAAAAGGGTCTGTAAATGTGGAAATAAATGTTAAAAAGTGGTGTGAGTATACATGGTGGTTCTCCCAACGGATTACGAAGGTCCTCATAAAGTATTTTGAGAGAAAAAAATTTATGTGCTTCGGGAACTATGGGCTATAACAATCGAAAAATTGAGGATTTTGGGTAATTCCTAAAAAAGGGCTGGTAAATGCGGAAATAGGCATTAAATAAATAGTGTGAGTATATGTGGTGGTTCCTCAACTCATTACGGAGGTCCTCATAAAGTTTTTTGAGAAAAATATTTTGGGTGCTCCGGTGAACCAGATCCATGGGGTATAAAACACATGAAAAATCGAGGAATATGGGTAATTCCTAAAAAGGGCCTGTAAATGCGTAAATAAGCATTGAAAAAATAGTATGAGTATATGTGGTGATTCCCCAACTCATTACGGAGGTCCTCATTTATTTTTTCGTGAAATTTGTTTGGTGTGCTTTGGGATGCCAGATCCATTGCCTAACACTTGAAAAATCGAGGATTTTTGGTAATTCTTAAAAAAAGGCATGTAATACGGAAATAGGCTTTTAAAATGGTGTGAGTATACGTGGTAGTTCCCCAACTCATTACGGAGATCCTCATAATATTTTCTGAGAAAAAATATTTGGTTGCTCAGGGGTGCCGTATCCATGGGCTATACATACGAGAAATCAAGATTTTCTTCTAATTTCTAAAATAGGTCCTGCAAATGTGGAAATAGGCATTAAAAATGGTGTGAGTATATGTGTTGGTTCTCCAACTCATTACGGATATTCTCTTAATGTATTTTAAGAAAAAAAATTGGGTGCTCCAGAGAACAAGATCCATAGGCTATAACACATAAAAATTGAGGAATTTGGATAATTCTAAAAAAGGGTCGGTAAATGCTGAAAGAGGCATTAAAAGTGGTATGAGTATATGTGATGGCTGCTCAACTCATTACGAAAGTCCGCATAAAGGTTTTTGAAAAACAAAATTGTGCTCTAGGGCGCCAGATCCATGGGATATATAACACATGAAAAATTGAGAATTTTGGGTAATTTCTAAAAAAGGCCATGTTAATGCAAAAATAGGCATTAAAAAAATGGTGTGATTATACGTGGTGGTTCCACAACTCATTACAGAGGTGCTCATAAAGGTTTTTGAGAAAAAAAATTAGGTACTCCGGGGTGGCATATCCATGGGCTATAACACACGAAAAATGAAGGATTTTGGGTGATTCCTAAAAAGAGACTGTAAATGCGGAAATAGGCCTTAAAAATGGTGTGTGTATACGCGATGGTTCCCCAACTAATTATGGAAGTCCTCACAAAGTTTTTTGAGAAAAAAATGGTTTTTCGGGGCGCCAGATCAATGGGATATAACACACGAAAAGTTGAGGAATTCGGGTAATTCCTAAAAAAATGGCTTGTATATGCGAAAATAGGCGTTAAAAATGGTGTGAGTATACGTGGTGTTTCCCCAACTCATTACAGAGGTCTTCATAAAGTTTTTCGAGAAAAAAAATTTAGTGCTCAGGGTTGCCAGATGCATGGGCATTATAACACACAAAATATCGAGGATTTTTGGTAATTTTCTTTAAAAAAATAGTGTAAATGCAAAAATTGGCAGTAAAGAAATTGTGTGAGTATACGTGGTGGTTACCCAACTCATTACAGAAGTCCTTGTAATAATTTTTGAGAAAAAAAATTGGTGCTCCGGGGAGCCAGATCAATGTTCTATAATACACGAAAAATTGAGGAAGTCGGGTAATTCCTAAAAATAATGGCTTGTAAATGCGGAAATAGGCGTTAAAAATGGTGTGAGTATATGTGGCGGTTCCCCAACTCATTACGGAGGTCCTCATAAAGTTTTTTAAGAAAAATAATTTGGGTTCTCCGGGGCACCTAATCAATGGGTAACACATGAAAAATTGAAGATGTTGGGTAATTCCTAAAAGAGGGTTTGTAAATGTGGAAATAGACGTTAAAAAATGGTGTGAGTGTACATTGTGGTTCCCCAACGGATTACGGAGGTCCTCATAAAGTTTTTTGAGAGAAAAAAATTTATGTGCTTCGGGAGCCATGGGCTATAACACACGAAAAATAGAGGATTTTGGGTAATTCCTAAAAAAGGACTGGTAAATGCGGAAATAGGCATTAAAAAAATAGTGTGAGTATACGTGTTGGTTGGTCAACTCATTACGGAGGTCCTCAAAAAGCTTTTTGAGAAAAATATTTTGGGTGCTCCGTGGCGCCAGATCCATGGACTATAACACATGACAAATCAAGGAATACGGGTAATTCCTAAAAAGGGCCAGTAAATGCGGAAATAAGAGTTTAAAAAAATAGTATGAGTATATGTGGTGGTTCCCCAACTCATTATAGAGGTCCTCATAAAGTTTTTTGTGAATTTTTTTTTGGTTTCTTTGGGACGCCAGATCCGTAGCCTAACCCATGAAAAATTGAGGATTTTGGGTCATTCTTAAATAAAGGCATGTTATACGGAAATAGGCATTTAAAATGGTGTGAGTATACGTGGTAATTCCTCAACTCATTACGGAGGTCCTCATAATGTTTTCTGGGAAAAAATATTTGGGTGCTCAGGGGTGTCGTATCCATGCGCTATTACTCACGAGAAATCGAGATTTTTTCTAATTTCTAAAATAGGTCCTATAAATGTTGAAATAGGCGTTAAAAAATTGTGTGAGTATATGT
The DNA here is from genome assembly GCA_029582725.1 of Solanum chiquidenum. Lineage (NCBI taxonomy): Eukaryota > Viridiplantae > Streptophyta > Magnoliopsida > Solanales > Solanaceae > Solanum > Solanum chiquidenum. The sequence continues at coordinate 42,076 of JAJOOS010009329.1, forward strand.
GTTGGTTCCCCAACTCATTACGGGTATTCTCTTAATGTATTTCTAGAAAAAAAAATTGGGTGCTCCGGAGAGCAAGATCCATAGACTATAACACACGAAAATTGAGGAATTTGGATAATTTCTAAAAAAGGGCCGATAAATGTTGAAAGAGTCGTTAAGAGTGGTGTGAGTATACGTAATGGCTCCTTAACTCATTACGCAGGTCCTCATAAAGGTTTTTGAGAAAAAGAATTCGAGTGCTCCGGGGCGCCAGATCCATGGGATATATAACACATGAAAAATTGAGAATTTTGGGTAATTTCTAAAAAAGGCCTTGTTAATGCAAAGATAGTCATTAAAAAATGGTGTGACTATACGTGGTGGTTCCACAACTCATTACGGAGGTGCTCATAAAGGTTTTTGAGAAACAAAATTAAGTGCTCCGGGATGGCAGATCCATGGGCTATAACACACGAAAAATCAAGGATTTTGGGTGATTTCTAAAAAGATACTGTAAATGCGGAAATAGGCCTTAAAAATGGTGTGTGTATACGCGATGGTTCCCAAACTCATTATGGAGATCCTCATAAAGTTTTTTGAGAAAAAAAATGGTTCTCCGGGCCGCCATATCAAAGGGCTATAACACACAAAAAATTGAGGAATTCAGGTAATTCCTAAAAAAAATTGTGTGAGTATACGTGATGGTTCCCCAACTCATTATAGAGGTCTTCATAAAAAAAATTGAGAAAAAAAATTGGGTGCTCAGCGTTGCCAGATCCATGGGAAATATAACACACAAAAAATCGAGGATTTTGGGTAATTTTCTTTAAAAAAAAAGGGCGTGTAAATGCGAAAATTGGTATTAAAAAAATTGTGTGAGTATACGAAGTGGTTAGCCAATTTATTACAGAAGTCCTTGTAAATTTTTTTGAGAAAACAATTGGAGCTCTGGGTGACCAGATCAATGGGATATTATTAACACACGAAAAATTGAGGATTTTGGGTAATTTCTAAAAAGGGCCTGTAAATGCGGAAATAGGCATTAAAAAAATGGTGTGAGTATACCTTGTGGTTCCCAAAATCATTACGTAGGTCCTCATAAAGTTTTTTGAGAAAAAAAATTTGGGTGCTCTGGGAAACCTGATCAATGGGCTATAACACACGAAAAATTGAGGATATTGGGTAATTCCTAAAAAAGGGTCTGTATATGTGGAAATAAACGTTAAAAAATGGTGTGAGTATACATGGTGGTTCCCCCAACGGATTACGGAGGTCCTCATAAAGTATTTTGAGAGAAAAAAATTTATGTGCTTCGGGAGCTATGGGCTATAACAATCGAAAAATCGAGAATTTTGGGTAATTCCTAAAAAAGGGCTGTAAATGCGGAAATAGGCATTAAATAAATAGTGTGAGTATATGTGGTGGTTCCTCAACTCATTACGGAGGTCCTCACAGAGTTTTTTGAGAAAAATATTTTGGGTGCTCCGGTGAACCAGATCCATGGGGTATAAAACACATGAAAAATCGAGGAATATGGGTAATTCCTAAAAAGGGCCTGTAAATGCGTAAATAAGCGTTGAAAAAATAGTATGAGTATATGTGGTCATTCCCCAACTCATTACGGAGGTCCTCATTTATTTTTTCGTGAAATTTGTTTTGTGTGCTTTGGGACGCCAGATCCATTGCCTAACACTTGAAAAATCGAGGATTTTTGGTAATTCTTAAAAAAGGCATGTAATATGGAAATAGGCTTTTAAAACGGTGTGAGTATACGTGGTAGTTCCCCAACTCATTACGGAGATCCTCATAATATTTTCTGAGAAAACATTTTTGGTTGCTCAGGGGTTCCGTATCCATGGGCTATACACACGAGAAATCAAGATTTTTTTCTAATTTCTAAAATAGGTCCTGCAAATGTGGAAATAGGCGTTAAAAATGGTGTGAGTATATGTGTTGGTTCTCCAACTCATTACGGATATTCTCTTAATGTATTTTAAGAAAAAAAATTGGGTGCTCCAGAGAGCAAGATCCATAGGCTATAACACATGAAAATCGAGGAATTCGGATAATTTCTAAAAAAGGGTCGGTAAATGCTGAAAGAGGCGTTAAAAGTGTTGTGAGTATATGTGATGGCTCCTCAACTCATTACGGAAGTCCGCATAAAGGTTTTTCGAAAAAAATATTATGCTCTAGGGTGCCAGATCCATGGGATATATAACACATGAAAAATTCAGAATTTTGGGTAATTTCTAAAAAAGGCCATGTTAATGCAATAATAGGCATTAAAAAAATGGTGTGACTATACGTCGTGGTTCCACAACTCATTATGGAGGTGCTCATAAAGGTTTTTGAGAAAAAAAATTAGGTGCTCCGGGTTGGCAGATCCATGGGATATAACACACGAAAAATCAAGGATTTTGGGTAATTCCTAAAAAGAGACTGTAAATGTGGAAATAGGCCTTAAAAATGGTGTGTGTATACACGATGGTTCCACAACTCATTATGGAGGTCCTCACAAAGTTTTTTGAGAAAAAAAATGGTTCTCCGGGGTGCCATATCAATGGGCTATAACACATAAAAAACTAAGGAATTCGGGTAATTCCTAAAAATAATGGCTTGTAAACGCAGAAATAGACATTAAAAATGGTGTGAGTATACGTGGTGGTTCCCCAACTCATTACAGAGGTCTTCATAAAGTTTTTTCGAGAAAAACAATTGGGTGCTCAGCGTTGCCAGATCCATGGGAAATATAACACACACAAAATTGAGGATTTTGGGTAATTTTCTAAAAAAAAAGGGACGTGTAAATGCAAAAAATTGGTATTAAAAAAATTGTGTGAGTATGCGTGGTGGTTACCCAACTCACTACATAAGTCCTTGTAAAGTTTTTTGAGAAAAAAATTGGAGTTCTGGGGAGCCAGATCAATGGGCTATTATTAACACACGAAAAATCGAGGATTTTGGGTAATTTCTAAAAAGGGCCTGTAAATGTGGAAATAGGCATTAAAAAAATGGTGTGAGTATACTTTGTGGTTCCCTAACTCATTACGCAGGTCCTCATAAAGTGTTTTGACAAAAACAAATTCGGTGCTCTGGGGAACCTGATCAACGGGCTATAACACACGAAAAATCGAGGATATTAGGTAATTCCTAAAAAAGGGTTTGTAAATGTGGAAATAGACGTTAAAAAATGGTGTGAGTATACATGGTGGTTCCCCAACGGATTATGGAGGCCCTTATAAAGTATTTTGAGAGAAAAAAATTTATGTGCTTTGGGAGCCATGGGCTATGACACACGAAAAATTGAGGATTTTGGGTAATTCCTAAAAAAGGGCTTGTAAATGCGATAATAGGCATTAAAAAATAGTGTGAGTATATGTGGTGGTTGCTCAACTATATGAAGCAATATGTAAAGTTTGTGTGATGCTATAATGTGAAGATGTTCTAATGGTATTAATGTGATATTGTATAAAGTGTTATTATGCTAATGTGAAAGCATGTTTCTCTTGAAATGATGTATATATGTGATGATGTTGGATTATGAAGTGTCCTCAAATGATAATGTTGTGACTTGATTAGCAGACTAAAGTGTCTCTTCTTGTTACTTAAAGTCTTGAATGCATGAATGTGTGAAGTGGGCTAGAACTAAGAAATGGTGCCCTTTCTATAAATGCTAAA
>JAJOOS010009330.1:0-62166 GCA_029582725.1 Solanum chiquidenum
GAAATTCGAGAAAATTGCAAATCCTAAATTCAATCTTAGTTGGAGAAGATACAACAACTAAATTCAAACTTTGAAAATGGTGGATGAAGAACAAAGAAGAGAGATTTGTTCAAGAACAAAAGAGATGGGATAAATGAATTGGGAAAAGAATAAAAAATAAATGTATGGTTAAATAAAGAGTAAAGTTACTGTTGGGAGGCTTATTTGGACTCCACATGGACATTTTATTACGTTCTTACGCGCCTCACGGAGGTGAGTTCACGTATGTGGACACATCAGCGTCTGAGGGTGAACTAATATAAAAAAAAAAGTTTCAGGGGGGTAATAGGACCCCCGCAAAGGTTAAGTGTGTAGTTGGAAATATGGTTAAAGCTTGAGGGGGCATTTGACCCTTTTCTCTAGATAGAATGACAAAATCAGCCTACCTTATTCCCGTCAAGTTTTCATTTTCGGCGGAAGACTATGCCAAGTTGTACATCAATGAGATAGTGAAGTTGCATGGGGTCCCTTTGTCTATTATTTTGGATCGAGGTGCTCAATTTACTTCACATTTTTTTAAGGCATTCCAAAAAGGGATTGGTAGTAAGGTCAAGCTTAGTACGAACGGATGGTCAAGCAGAACGTACCATTCAAACCGTAGAGGATATGTTGAGGGCGTGTGTCATAGATTTTAAAGGTAGTTGGGATGACCATCTACCGTTGGTTGAGTTTGCCTACAACAATAGTTACCACTCTAGTATTGCCATGGCTCCGTTTGAAGCACTATATGGTAGGGGGTATAGATCTCCAGTTAGTTGGTTTGAAGTAGGTGAAATTGCTCTAATTGGTCCCGAACTAGTTCATGAGGCCATTGAGAAAGTCTGACTCATTAGAAAGAGGTCGAAGACGGCCCAAAGTCGGCAAAAGTCTTATATCGATGTGATAAGGAGGGATCTAGAATTCGAAATTGGTGATTGGGTCTACTTGAAAATCTCAGCCATGAAGTGTGTGATGAGGTTTGACAAAAATGGGAAAGTTAGTCCCCAATTTGTGGGACCCTATCAAAGTTTGAAGTGTATTGGGAAAGTTGCCTATGAATTAGACTAGCCAAATGAATTGCCCCTGGTTCACTCAGTATTCCATGTTTCTATGCTTAAAAAGTGTATTGGGGATCCGTTATCAATTATTCCTCTAGAAGGGTTAGGTGTTGATGAGAGCCTTTCCAATGAGGAGGTTCCAGTGGAGATCCTTGACCGACAAGTCAAGAGATTGAGAAATAAGGAAGTAGCTTATGTTAAGCTGTTATGGAGGAATCATCTAGTTGAGGGTGCTACATGGGAGGCCGAGGTCGATATGAAGTCCCGCTATCCTCATCTTTTTCCTCCTACTCCTATCCAAGCTTGAGGTAAGTAGTTCTCTTGAGTTAAGTGTTTTAGAAGTCATATGTGCTATATGTGTCCTTCATGATTTTTTCCATATGATATGCATGTTCTTGTGAGAATTCATATTTAGCATAAATTGAGTTTTCATGATTTATATGTTCCTCATGTTGATTTGCAAATTTCAGTATGATGAGTGCATATTTGACTTATGCTTGTGATGAAATTGCATATTGACTCCATGATGCTGTGTTGAGCTTTCATTAATTTGGACAAGGTAGTTCCTCCCATGTTTATGTGAATTGATGAGTTTCATGCATATTGGGTTGGTTGATGTAGTTCCTACTTTCTTGTATTGCATTGGCCATGTTTTGAAATGGAGTTGAGGTTTCCTTTTTTTGAATAGTGCATGAAGTGAATAGTACATTTGTAAGTTGTGCACATTATTGATGTTTCATGCATGATGGGCTGCTAGTCTTGAGTTTTTAAATTAGTTTGGTGTCTAGATCATCATTCGAGGACGAATGTTCCCAAGGGGGAGATAATGTAACACCCCAGAAATCTAAGGAACTAAGATAAAGCCTAACATGTAAACTAGTAGCATAAATGGGGTTGAACGTAAAGATTAGAGTCCTAAAATAACCTCCCTAAGTTAGTACAAGTGTGTTAGGACCTAAACGTCAAGGCATGACCCCCCAAGGACCAACCAAGGGTCCTTGAGGAGGGCCTTGGTTTGCAGCCAAAAGTTGACTGAAGGCAGTCACCCACGAAATGGGCACCCAGGTGGACTCACGCCCTGTAGATGGGGGTCGTGAGTTGAGGCTAGACCTCCCCCAAATCTTCAAGTATCTGAAAAAAACTACAAGCATGCAGTATGGTCCGTAGACCCACTCATGCCCCGTGGGTGGGGTCTCGTGAGTGGAGGCCTGAGTTGGCCAAAAGGAGGGGCTGCAGACCCAAACCACGGACCTGCAGCACGGGGCGTGAGCCCAACTACGATTTGTGGGTTGGTGGGCGTATGTCACACCTAGAGCTTGCCTAGGTTAGGCCACTTGAGGTTTAAGTTAGTAATTTCCTAATTAATTAGTTAGTGATTGGGGACGGTTTTTATTGAATTATTAGACATATTTAAAATATTATAAACCATTAACCACCTATTTTACATCTCATAACTCACAAGACTCAAATCATAACCAACTCCCCTTTATAAATATTTTCTCTAGAAACTCCATTGAAGAGCAAGAACAAGGTCAAGCTTAGCGTTCAAGGAGAAGGCTTTCTTCTTCCATTTTATCTGGGATTTCCAATTAAGGTATGGTAGTCTTGATTTATGGATAGTTTCCTTCCATAAAGCCCTTCAAAACTCTATTTCTCAAAGTTGAAAATCTCCAAAACCTAGGGTTTTCAATCTATGGCATGTATTCACTTTCAAAATGATCTCAATGTGTTTTTTGTCTTATAATATGATCCAATTGATGAATTACTACTGTTTCCTAAAGGAATCATCCAAGAATCCATGAATTCCTACGTTTCCATAAATTGGATCTTGAAGCATGAATATGGGTCTTTGTTTGTAGATTGTATTTGAATTATGAATGTGATGGATTGCTTACTTGGATTAGATTATGATACATGTTCAATGAAGTAATTATAGAGATATTGATGAATCATGATCCATGACTCTTGTAGGGAAATTTGTGAGGATTTTTCCTAAGTTGATGAGGATTGTCTATAAGCTGATGATTCCAATGACTATGGTGTAATTGTGGTATTGATTTAAAGATCACCTTCCCCTATACCCTTACACATGATTATGCATGAAGTATGTATGTTTATGATAAGATTTTTGTGTTGATTGAGAGGCTACTCTCATGAACACACTATGAATATGATGTGAACGGTTTGCTCACATGTTGATGATTCTAAGGTTGAAAGGACATTCTCACCTAATGAATCTATGAGCTATTATGATATTATGTTGGTTTGAGTGCCTAGTGCATTCTCTCATGAACATGAACTTAAGTAAAACTTAATATGAATTTAAAAGGAATTATGCTTAGCATCGAGTGGATATGAGTGTGAGATGGGTTCCTTCACGCTAGTAGTTCGGGTTCCCAATATGGTTATCTCATGAGATGGAAACCTCCACGTTAGTAGTATGGGTTTCTAGTAGAAATCTCCTTATCCCATAACTATGTGCCCACATAGGTCTTTAGCTAGTGGATCCACCTAAAAGCTAATATGTTAGTTCTACCTTAGGCAAGTAGGACACCTCTTTTTAGTGTGGGGGTAGAACACCGGATTCCATGTAGCTCACATGTTCTATGTCGGTTAAGGCTATATTTCCCTAAATGATAAGAATATGAATTATGACAATAACATTAACTATATATATGACTTCTTAAGAGGTACTAGTTAGTATGGCTGGGGGTATGGGACTCCATTTGTACATTGCACAAGTAGGCTTCAAGAGTTATTGTGGTAAGGTTCTCTCATGGTCTGAAGACTTATGAATTATGCATGTATGATATGTATTGTTGTTAAGGATGACTTTACTTGCTACAAGTTATAAATATGAATATTTCATTGTCTATGAATGATGTCTAATGATGAGGTCAAGGTATGATATGTATGATGTTGGTGATCTAAAAGTGGTACTCGACATTTGGTAGGGTTATGGGATCTTGCCTTTGCATTGCACTAGTATAACTTTGGGTTGCTTATGATATGGTTTGACTTATGTTTCTTCACAAATATACATGATGGCTTTTAAATGTGATAAATGCATGGTTTTAACTAAATGTCCCTTTTTAGGCATGTTTTAAGGATTTTTATGCATGGCTTCCATATTTAGTAGAATATTTGTGCTGACCCAATATTTTCACATTTTCTTATAAGTGTAGGTTCCGGTCGTTGAGGTATACTTCTCCTTTCAAGTAAAGCTTGGGTTGACTATTCTCCAAGCTTGGTGAGTCCTCATGGTTCGAGGACAAGACATTATTCATTTCTAGTTTCTAGTTTCGAGCTTACTTTATATCTTCAAGACTATGTTATAAAGGGCTTTGACCCTAAGATTGTATTCAATTGTATTAGATGGTAATTGAGACAAGGTGTAGAATCTTTTATTTCTTTTATGACGAAAAAGAATTCGATTGTAATTTTTTTTAATTCCGCATCATTTCTATTACTTATGTTTATGATTATGCTAAGGGCTTGTATGAGACCCCTTCGAGGTCAAGTACGCCATATTACATCTAAGGGGTACCCTTGAGTCGTGACACATAGTGTAGCCTGAGTACCAAAATATCAGGTACTAAGTAGGTATCATAGGGTGACTAAGCAGGAAAAGTAAAAATAATATGAAATGATAGAATTTAGACACAAACAGAGGTGAAAACAGGATTATAAAAAAAGCACACGAACATACTAAAAGAGTTAGGTACAACTAAGCTTAATCTAACTGGATCCTCATAAACAAGAAAGGTACACTCGTGCGCAAATTTAAATAAACCCAAACGGATCCTATAAGTCCAACAAGTACACAAAATGTCTAAATCTACTAGGAATAAGATGTGTTGAGTGCAGATCAGGAAAAAGCGAAGATAGGACCTCTAAAACGTGAATAACCTCCAAGTAACCTGTAAGAGCCACCCGACTAAAGTGGCAGAGCGTAGACCTATAACTGCGGATAAATCTCCCAGGATTGTAAGTTGTATCCACTAGTGTGTGAACTTCTAAAGGATAGGACCATACCTTTATTATGCAAATTGCAGTAATCAACTTTGTAGAGAATAATTAGAAGCATGATCGACCTTTAAACAGTTACTAGAAAAGGTTGTCGAATGATCTCATGACATCCATCATCAAAGAACCACCATGGAAACACGTCCACTCTCAAGTAATCTGTATAACACTCCAAGATCAAACCAACTCCAGTCCCAAGTCGCCAAGCGAGGCCCGAAATCCCAAATGTAACAAATAGTGTAGTAGAAAAGGGGAGAGTGGATAGAAGGTATCCAAAGTTGAGTCTATGCCTAAATTAAGGCTCATTCTATCAGACACAATTTTTCTATACAAGTCTACAAGGAGCTAAACTGTTTAAATCAACGTCAGAGTAAAAATAAGCCAAAAAAGTCTCCAACAACCATAAGTGTATGGAAAGCACTAGTCTAATTCTAGATTAAGAATAACCATGCGCAAACATACACCTCTGATGTCAAACAAATCTAACCACAAAGTAACGATGATAAAGAATAACGCTAGCACGTATCACATCCCAAAAATCTCAAATATAAGCCTAAAACATGTTTTCTAAGAAGGGAAACATGATCAACTAGGCATATTGCCCCAATTAACTTATATCAACATGAATTTACATATTTAAGATTAATTTAAGGGAGGGAAAGTTGAAGCTTATTGAGAGGCCGACCACGCTCACTCTGGATCACAGATTCAAAGATCTCCCTTTTTGTTCGACCTTCAAATGCTTCCACATTATAAAAAATAGAATAAAAAATTAACACGATCATTTATACACTAAATTGAATAAAATCGAAGATGGGCTAATTTTGGAGTCAAAAAGAGAATCATGGGACCCACGCTGAAATTTTGGAAATGACTATGTCAGAAGACCCTAAATAGTCCCCTGAACTTGTATTTCCAAGTGAACATATTTTAGAGTCTCAGATAGTTTAAACAACCACATATATTAAAATTCACATTTAAGAGCAATTAACTAAGCTCATACGGTCCCTATACAAGTAAACTTACCTCAACTAGAGAACCTCCAAAAAATTTCAATCACACACCCACATACCTCCAAAATTTTTCAATCACACACCCACATACTCTTAGGCTCCACGATAACACAGGAATTTGAATCACTTAAAATGGAGTTGAAACAAGGGAGAATTTGCAATTCCAAATTTGAGAGCTTAAGCTGATCTATGGGTATATCTTAATTTAAAAGAATAGACCCCGACTCCTCCTTGAAAATGTGGCAGGTCCCCACAAATGCATCAAAGGCCCAATAATCATGGATGATAGAGGACCGAGGCCTCACGAACGTGGCAAGGGATCCCATAAATATAGGCTCCTTGAACACGAAAGTCAGGCTTCCTGGTCTTCGTGAACGTGGCCCAAGGCCTATGAATGTGAAAGATATATTGGATTGCACAAGATGATGCTTATCAGCTGGTTTTGGCAAGTCTTAACTCTTTGATGTAGTATGGGGTGTGCATAATTCATTTGGAACCCCTTGCACTCAAACAAGATATATTATCCCATCAAATTTTATATTCTGGACTAAATAGAGCAGTAGAAACTTCCATATGAGTTTTTCTTGAAAAAAAGTGGTGCCCATACCAAAACTCCATTTTAAAGCTAAAATCCATAAGGGACTTCAAAATTAGATGAAGAGCCTCAAAATCTGCACGAAGGGTCATTCTAGGCCAAACTAGACAATCTAGAGCTCACCACGATATTGAAATTCTCATTCGGGAATGTTTATGAAGAATGTTGACCAAGGTCAAACTTTGGCAAAAACATAAAAGTTAACATACCTAATTGCACAAACTCACATTGAAAGCCTTGAGAGTGATACCGAGCACACCACTAGCCTAAAATAACCCTTTTGGAGCTGATGGAACTGTATATATTAGATTCTGAGGATATCTTCCTGAACTTTTGAGAAAAATCGATTGTTCAAGGTTCAAAAGCTCTAAACATAGATATTTGCATAAAAACCTAATGTACGACCAAGTGACCGAATTGTTAGTCCCATAAAGTAAAAAATAACATGAGGTTACTATAGTAATGCTCTAAATGACAAATAGAAGGCATTAACACATAAATGACCTGGAGGGTCATTACACCCATTTTAGACAAAGCATTCAAAGGAAGAACTACTAAACATTAGTTGTTTCTGGGCAGTGCAAAAAGGGGTGATTCACAATTTCATTGGCTTGTTCGCATAGATAGCATCCTTTGATAAGGATAATGCCTCTCTTTTTGAGTTTATCTAGGATCATACATGCACCTTTTTAGGGTTCTAGGTAAAACAATTAATTCCATGAGGTTGTGTAGTTCTCCCAACATGTTTGTGGGCTAGTCCTTAAGCACATCATTCACAGACCATTCTAGTTTGTATCATTCTTTCAAAGTGTAATCACCCTTCTTCTTATTTGAGGATACATCATATCGAAGTTGTACCCTCTAGTAAAACAAAGAGATGGAAGAGCTTATTAACTTCCTAGTCTTGATGATTCCTTCTGAAAGTAGTTGAATTTATTGTTACTTTTTTGCCTTGATTAGCCTTGACTGCATTTATCAAATCTTCTAATATGGTCAAATCTCGTCTTTGTTATTAATTTAGTTGTATTTAGTCCTCACTCATCAATTCATATGAGGTTTTTCCATAAAATTAAAGTCTATGAAGTTCTTTTCTTATTTAGTCAATTTTTATGTTTTTTCATCTTTAGTTTCAATGATGTTTTGTGTTGTCTAGTTTGATAAGTCATAAATCTTATATTGAACAACGTAAATGTGATGGATCTACGAAAACTATCTTCCACTCATTAATACACTTCTATAGCAAAGTTATATAGATGAATTGAACATAAAGCCAAATGCAAAACAACTATGTTTTACATTTATTTACATATATAATGTTAATTTTTTGTTATATGTACATTTTATCCAAATGTGACTCAAGAAAAAATATGTACACCTATAGCTCAATAAAATCTTATAATATGATTTTACACCCCCTCCTCCTCCGGGTAAAGTCCTTAAGAATATTAATCACAGAACAACCCAATTTTGTAGCATTCTTTCACAGTGTAATCAACCTCCTTCTTGTCTGGGGAAACATTCAGGTAGTGCCCTCTAGTGAAACAAAGAGATGAAGAAGCTCATTGACTTTCTAGTCCTTATAATTCCTTCCTAAAGTAGTTGCATTTAGTGTTACTTTTAAGTCTTGATTATCTTAATTGAACTTGTTGAACTGGACCCCACTTAGTGAGTTTCATAAGGTATGTTGTTGAACTGATTATTCACACCCCGAGGGTACCCCCTTGACGTAACACGGGACCTAGGATAACGAGTGACCCCAAGCTAATCCTGTTTATGGCATATCATAAACAAACTGAAAAAATTGAATAAAGAGATACTGTGCGGAGTCTAAAAGATGAGATAACTGAAAGATCGGGAATACCCAAAACTGGTGTGAATGTTTAAAAACAGACTAGGAGTTTAGTGATACTGAACTTTCGATCAAAGCAAAATCTGAATCTAATACTATGTCTGAAAAGCCTGTACCTAACTAGAGTTGTTGGGAGATGCCCCCAACTAACTCTAGTAAAACTGAAAATTGAATAAAAGACTAAAAACGAAATGCATGTATGTTGTCCTCGAAGTATGAGGACTCACCACTGAAGCTACTGAATACAGGCCGAAAGTCGATCTTAGTGTGATCTGGATGATGAATACCTGAACCTACATCATTAAATGATGTAGCGTAGAGTATGCGTCAGTACTTGGAATGTACTGAGCATGCAGTATATAGATAATAACTGAACAAAATATATAAGGTGAACAATGCAGAATTGAGCAATGATATAATCTGAACAAAATAATAATACCGAAACATACTGAAAACTAAGCTAAATGAAATGACCAAGTACTAATCATGAACAATACATGTTGAGACTGAATACTGAGGTATAAACTGAAAAACAGGTCAAATGCACTAGAGTCTGGGTGTGGGAGCTACTATTAACCGACATAAAACTACATGAGCTAAACATGGAGTCCGATACATATACCCCATCGAGAGGACCGAATGTATCTTGCTAGGAGTATAAAGGCATGACTGGCGTGATCACTAAATCTGATGCAGACAGAGTACACATATAAATCAACAGGGGCACATAGTTCTGGGAGTATGAGGGTACGATGAACCCCAGTCCAACTCGAAGTTAAGCCTACTCCCAACAAGAAATGTGTATAATACAACATAACTGAAATACTGGATAGCTCAATATTCTGACATGCAAATATGAGAATGCAACATTTAAATATTGACAATGAAAAATTCGAGACTGGAGCATGTATATCTTTTTAACTGACCTAGAAAGTGTAATTAATGAACTAAGAGAATCTACACAACTAGGGTTCTAAGTTTCATGCAAAGGACTAAGCAACTATTTCATGAAATCATGATAATCTCATTAAGAACACTATAACACCTAAATCACAACTAATATCTAAGGTTTTAGAAACCCTAGGTCTAAAAAATATATAGAGAATCAAAAATCTGACTGAATTCTAGGGAACTAGTTGATGAAAGGAACCCACTAGTAAAATCCCACAAACCTAGTGATGAAATGTACAAAGAAATCCTTCGATTTGGGGTCTGAAACTTGAAAAAAACTTTTTTACTATTCTTGGGAGAACTGGCGCCGCTTTCTCCTCTTCTTCCTCTAAGTTAGAATGATTTTGGTTAATAAATTGATTAGGGTAGGTTCTGATTAGAATACTATTCTTAAACAGAGTAAAACGACGTAGTTTAGGTGTCCAACACATGGGGAAAATACCAAAATGACCCCAACTTAAAATCTGACAAAGGCCAACCACAGATCCTATGACGGACCGTCAAAGGGACCACGACCCGTCCAGTGGGTCATGATCTACTGGTCAGTGACTCCTGGTTCTGGGAGGACCCTCTGTGGTCCACTTCATAGACTATATAGAGGACCATGAACTGTTAAGTCTACCGTGGTTCTCCCCTTGGGGCTGGGGTCTACTGGTTCTGGATGATGGAGGCCACCACGACCCGCCGACAAGACCACGGCCCGTGGAGGGATCTATGTTCTAATGCCTGGGCCTGGTTGGTTCTACGTTGCTTGCACGAGCCTTCCCATGGCTTGTGGGGTGGTACACGACCCGTGAAGGGTCACGTGGTCCATCACTTCTAGGTGAATGTGAGCCACAGGTAGGTCGATGGACCGTGGTTCCTGTCACTGTCCGTGAATCCAGCCGTGCTTCACCAATATTTGTTGTTTTCTGCTGCAACTCCAAGTCTGATTTCTGAGGTGTTACAATATCTTCACCTTGGGAACATTCATCCTCGAATGAAGTAAAAAATAGTTGAGTATGGAGGGATGGATCTGCAATCCCTACCACTAAGTACTAGAAACTGATATGTAACTGAACTGAGTTCGAAGAACATGCAATTATGCCGAAAATGCAAGAACAACTGAAGGATCATGATACTAAGACTGAATTTATGCAAGAGTAAACTGAGATTTTGGAGAGGAACTATTACCTCAAGCTGAAATGGAATCGTAAGGAAAGAGGTGAGGATACATAGCCTTCATGGCTGCTTTTGCCTCCCAAGTAGCTCCCTTTACGGACTGACTCCTCTAAAAAGCCTTCACTTAATAGACTTCTTTATTTCTCAACCTACGAACCTGATGGTCAAGAAACTCAACTGACACCTCTTCATAAGTGAGATATCTTTCACAGCCACACTCTGTAATGGTACTATCGAAGCTGGATCACCCACACACTTCTTCAACAAGGAAATGTGAAATACTGGATGAACCACTGCTAGTTCTGCTGGCAAGTCTAACGCATAAGCCACATTACCAACCATTTTCATGATTCTGTAAGGACCTACATATCTAGGACTGAGTTTCCCTTTCTTGCCTATTCTCATCACCCCCTTCATAGGTGAAACTTTCAGGAAAACCCAATCAATGTTTTCAAACTCTAAGTCCCTTGTCCTTACATCCGCGTAGGACTTCTGATGACTCTGAACTGTCTTAAGTCTATCTCCGGTGAGCTGAACTTTTTCCATAGCTTCATAAACCGAATATGGCCCAATCAATACTACTTCACCTACTTCATACCAATAAACTAGAGATCTACATCTACCCCCGTATAATGCCTCATAAGGGGCCATCTGAACACTAGAATGGTAACTATTATTATAGTTAAATTCTATGAGAGGTAGGTGATCATCCAAACTACCCTTGAAATTTATCACGCAAGCTCTCAACATATCCTCTAAGGTGTGAATGGTACGCTCTGCCTGGCCATCCGTCTGTGGATGCGATGTTATGCTGAGATTTACCTGAGTACCAAGACCTTTCTGAAATGATTTCCAGAAATGAGAGGTAAACTGAGGAACTCTATCTGAGATGGTAGATAAGGGAACCGCATGTTACCTGACTATGTCATTAATGCAGATTTTAACGTAATCCTCCGCTGAATCTGTAGTTTTGACAGCCAAGAAGTGAGCAAACTTAGTAACTTTGTCCACTATGACCCAAATGGAGTCATTTTATCTACGAGTATGAGGTAAACCTGTAATAAAGTCCATATTTATCACTTCCCACTTCTATGTTGGAATGTTAATGTCCTGAGTGATACCTCCTAGTTTCTGATGTTCTACCTTAACATGTTGACAGTTAGACCACTTAGCCACAAAATCTGTTATGTCCCTCTTCATGCCGTTCCACCAAAAGACATCCCGTAGATCACGGTACATCTTAGTGGAACCTGGATGAATTGAATACCTAGAGTTATGAGCTTCTGTAAGGATCTACTGTCTCAACTCACCCATATTAGGAACACATAAACGATCCTTATAACGAAGCACAACATCTCCCCCTTGGGAGAAAACGTCAAGTTTTTTATGATGAACTGCACCTTTCAACTGAAGTAATATAGGATCACTATCCTATTTTACCTTAACCTGCACTACCAATGAATATTCTGAACCATTCTGAACTATGACACCACTATTTGATGTGTCCATTAGGCAAACTCCTTAGTGAGCAAGCCGGTGAACATCTTCGGCTAACTCTTTCTTTTCTTCCTCAATAATTGCTACACTACCCATAGACAATTTGCTGAGAGAATCATCCATTACATTGGTGTTACGAGGATGGTATAGCACATTCATGTCATAGTCTTTAAGGAATTCAAAACATCTCCTCTGATGAAGATTCAACTCTTTCTGGATGAACACAGATTGGAGGCTCTTATTGTCTTTGAACACATCAACATGAACACCATGCAAGTAGTGTCTCCAAATCTTTATGGAAAATACTACGGCTGCAAGCTCGAGGTCTTCAGTCGGGTAGTTTTTCTTTTGGACCTTAAATTGTCTAGAAGCATAAGGTCGCATCACAATAAATCACATATCCGTCTGGTAGAGTAAAGATATGAGTTGTAGTCAACCAAGTGTTCAGTTCTGAAAAGCTTTTCTCACACTCATCTGACCACTGAAATTTGACTTTCTTCTTAGTCAACTTGGTCAACGAGGAAGCTATGGATGAAAATCCTTCAACAAATCTCATGTAATAACCAGCCAAACCCAAGAAACTTAGGTAGGTCTGGGCCATTGCTCTACTGCCTCTATTTTCTGAGAATCCACTCAGATTTCTTGTCTATACGCCACATGACCAAGGAAAGTTACCGACTGTAAACAAAATTCACACTTGCTGAACTTAGATAATAAATGGCGATCCTTGAGAGTTTGCCGAAAAACTCTCAGATGAGTCGCATGCTCCTCTTTATTCCGAGAGTAAATGAGGATATCTTCAATAAATACAATAACAAACACATTTAAATACCGTTTGAACACCCTGTTAATTAAGTCCATGAAAGCTGCAGGAGCATTTGTTAGTCCGATAGACATAACTAAAAATTCATAATGACCATACCGAGTTCTGAAGGTTGTCTTTAGAATGTTACTATTTCTGACTCTGACCTAATGATAGCCGGATCTGAGGTCTATCTTTGAAAAATAACTAGCACCTTGAATTTGATTGAACAAGTCATCAATCCCGGGGATAGGGTATTTGTTCTTGATTGTGACTTTGTTCAACTGACGATAGTCAATGCACATTCTCAGAGAACCATGTTTCTTTTTCACAAACAACACTAGAGCACCCCATGGAAAGATATGAAGCCCTTATGTAGAAGGTCTTTCAATTGCTCTTTCAATTCGTTAAGCTCGGCTGGAGCCATTCTGTACGGAAGAATCGAAATAGGTTGGGTATCTAGAAGGAGATCAATTCTGAAGTTGATTTCCCATTCAGGAGGAACTCGGGGAAGATCTTCACAAAATACATATGAAAACTCATTTACTACTGGGGCTAACTCAAGAGTTGGGGTTTTGGAGTTTGAATCCTTAACCCGAACAAGATGATAGATATATCCTTTTGAGATCATCTTCCTGGTCTTAAGGTAAGATATAAATCCACCCATAGGCACTTATCTACTACCCTTCCATTCTAAGACTAGCTCGTTTTGAAACTGAAACCAAATGATCCTAGTTCTACAATCGACTGAGGCATAACTGGAATGTAACCAATCTATGCTTAGAATGAAATTAAAAGCTACCATTTCTAACTCTACAAAATCTGCTGAGGTGACTTTCTGAGAAACTTTGATAAGGAATTTTCTGTATACCCGCCTAGATATAACTGGGTCACCAACTAGAGTAAAGACTGAGAAGGGTTGTGAAAGAGTTTCTAGACTGACACCAAAGTTTACTGCTATATATGGAGTTACAGAAGATAGTGTAGCCCCTGGATCTAACAATGTATAAACATCTAAATGAAAGAGTCGTAACGTACCAGTGACCACATCAGGAGAATCTTCTTGGTCTTGGTGAGTCAGAGAGCATACAACCTGTTCTAGAGCTGACCTCTACCTGTACCAGACGAAGCATCCTGCTAAGTTGGGCGACCTGCTGGTGCTGCTAGAAAAATTGACTGAGGCCTATTATTGTTACCTCCTTGCCCTTTCCTGGCAGAAGGGAAATCCTTTAACCTATGGCCAGACTGACCACACCCAAAGCACCCTTCCTTACCTGTAAAATACTCGCCTGGATGGTTCTTACCACACTTTGGACAAGTTGGGAAAGTCCTATTACCTAAAGCTCTCCCTTGTGACTTACAGCCTAATGCCTTACCTTTCTGATCCTGTCGGAACCTGGGGGATCAAGCACTAGCTGATGAAGGTGTTGGGGCAGTAGATCTCTGCTGAAACTATGAGTGATTTCTACCACTTGATTTCTGCTGAGAGTATTCCTAGTTTCCTATTCTAGCCTTTTTATTGTCCTTAGCCAGTTCCCTAAGTTTATCTCCCTCAACTTGTTGAGCATAAGTCATAAGTCTAGAGATATTCCTATCATCTAGCAGCATAGCAATCCTGCACTTTGTCTTCACCAAGTCGGATACCCCAAACATAAACTTACTCATTTGTGCACGTGGATCAGCAACCATGTATAGAGCATACATGGAGAGTTGGGTGAACTTAAGTCCGTACTCTTGGACTGACATTGTACCTTGCCTCAAATTCATAAACTCCTGAGCTTTAGCTTCCCTGAACTCTCTGGAGAAGAACTTGTCCAGAAAAGCTCCAGTAAAACATTCCCAAGTCACAGGAGCTGCATCCGCACCCATGTTTTCTTTCCACTGAGTGAACCAAATGTGAGCTACATCCTTAAGTTGGTAGGATGCTAACTCTACCCTATCATTACCATTACCTGCATCACTCCAAAGATTTTCTTAACCCCATCAATGAAGTTCTATGGGTCCTCACCAACCTGCGACCCTAGAAACTCAGGCAGATTCATTCGAACAAAATATCAAACCCTAGCTGCCACTGATCCACCATTAGTATTTGTAGGTACTAAGGCCTGTTTATTATTCTGAATGGCCAAACTCAGAGCCAAAAGTTGGATAGTATTCTGAAATTCAGCATACGAAACATCATGGTTTGGGACTAGATGAAGTGTGTTAGCGTTGCGGGCATTAGCATTCCTTTCATAAGCTCTACGAGGAGGCATGATCTGAAAGGGATAACAATGGATTAGAAAGGAGAAGTTGGATCATACCCACCACATGATAAGAATAGCAAAGAAAATTAACTTTTTCTTAAACCACTTTGTAGCCACTCTCTCATCGAATGTGGTGCACTTCACACCCATGAAAGAGACTCTACTTAGTATGGCTGTCAGACATCCTAGGACTCTTTAACCTAATTCTCTGATACCAAGTTTTTCACGCTCCGAGGCTACCCCTTTAACGTAACTCGAGACCTAAGATTATGAGTAACCCCAATCTAACCCAGTTTCTAGCATATCATAAGCATACTAAAAACAACTAAATAAAGAGATATTGTGCGGAAGCTAAAAGATGAGATAACCAAAAGATGGGGAATACCCAAACTGCTCTGAATATATAAAAACATACTAAGAGTTTAGTGATACTGAATATTTAAGCTAAGGTAAAGATTAATCTAGTAGTATGTCTTAAAAGCCTCTAACTGATTAGAGTTGCTAGGACATGCCGCAGCTAACTCTAGCAAGTCTGAAAACTGAATAAAAGATTAAAAATGAAATGCATGTTTGTTTTCTTCAAAGTATGATGACTCACCTGTGAAGCTGCTGAATGCGGACAGAAAGTCAATCTAAGCTTGATCTGGATGCTGAATACCTGAACCTACATCATAAAATGATGTATCGTAGAGTATGCATTATTACTTGGAATGTACTGAGCATGTAGGATATAAATAATAGCTGAACAAAATATATAAGCTGAACAATGCATAACTGAGCAATGATATAATCTGAACAAAATAATAATAATGAAACATATTGAAAACTGAGCTAAATGTAATGATCAAGTACTAATTATGAACAAAACATAATGAGACTGAATATTGTGGTATAAATTGAAAACCTGGTCAAATGTACTAGACCCTAACTGTGGGAGCTACTATTAACCAACATAAAACCACGTGAGCTAAATGTGGAGTTCGATGCATACGCCCCATCGAGAGGACCCAATATACCTTGCCAGGGGTATAAAGCCATGGCTGGCGTGATCACTAAATTTGATGCCCACAGAGGGGACTTATAAACCTATGGGGGCACGTAGTTCTGGGATTATGAGGGTACGCTCAACCCTAGATCAACTTGATGCTAAGCCTACTCCCAACTGGAAATGTGTATAATACAACATAATTGAAATGCTGGATAACTCAATATTCTGACATGCAAATATGAGAATGCACCATCTAAATACTGACACTGAAACATTCGAGACTGGAGCATGTATATTTATTTAACTAACCTAGCAAGTGTAATTCATGAACTAAGAGAATCTACACAACTAGGGTTCTGTGTTTTATGAGAAGGACTAAGCAACGATTTCACGCAAACATGATAATCTGATTAAGAACACTATAACAACTAAATCAAAACTAATATCTAAGGTTTTAGTAACCCTAGGTCTATACAATATATAAAGAATCAAGAATCTGACTTAATTCTAGGGACCTAGTGGATGAAAGGAACCCACTAGTGAAATCCCACATACCTGGTGACAAAATATACGAAGAAATCCTTCGATTTTGGGTCTGAAACTTGAAGAAAACTTTTTGACTGTTCTTCAGAAAACTAGCACCTCTTTCTCCTCTTTTTCCTCTATGTTTGAATGATTTTGGTGAATAAATCGATTAAGGTAGGTTCTGATTAGAATACTAAGCTTAAACTGAGTAAAATGACGTAGTTTAGGGGTTAAACGACGTAGTTTAGGTGTCCAACGCATGGGGAAAAAGACCAAAACGACCCCAACTTAAAATCTGACGAAGGCCAACCATGGACCCTATGAAGGACCATCAAAGGGACCAGGACCCGTCAAGTGGGTCGTGGTCTACAGGCCAATGACTACTGGTTCTTGAAGGCCCTTCTACGGTCCACTTCATGGACCGTGTGGAGGACCACAGACCGTGAAGGACCTTGGGGCTGGGGTCTACTTGTTTTGGATGAAGGACGCCACCACGACACATCGTCAAGACCAAGGCCCGTGGAGAGCTCTGTGGTCTGATGCCTGGGCCTGGTTTGTTTTCCATAGTTTACATGAGCCTTTGCACGGCTAATGGGGTGGTCCATAGCCAGTGAAGGGTCTAGTGGTCCACCACTTCTGCATGAGCATGAGCCATGGTCAGGTCGACGAGTGAGCGTAAGCATGAGCCACTGTCTGATTTCTGAGGTGTTGCAAATTACTTCCCTTTTTTACATCACCTATATCACTTTCAGTATTTATTTTTAAGTTATGTAATATCGACAATTATGTGCCCAGTAACGCTAAATTAACATTAGGCTTACTTCAAAAGTTTGATATTAATGTTGGATGCCACATTTTAGAGAAGAACAACTGTTTTATTTATAAATGGGATATAAATTCGCTACCATAAACTCCGAGAAGAAGGAGATGAATTGGATATGATAAATAGGGATATGGTTAGACAGTATAAAGAAAATTTCTTCATTAGGGAAATTTAAGCACAAAGAAACTAAAAGGAAGGAAGTTTAGAGCTCAATTTTCAATATTAAAGCATGAGTTTTGCATTGTTGCATTCACAAAATATTCTTCATTCACGCTCAAGTGTTAACTCCCAAATAAAAAATGCACTTAGGAGTAGTTTGGTAGAGTGTATAACAAAAATAATGCATGCATTAAGTCCTTGTATTAGTAATACCTTGTTTGGTACATTCTTACATGTTATGTATAACTAATGCAAACATTAGTTATACACTCAATTGTTTACCAAGATGTGTATTACTAATACCGTGGATTTCTAGGTATTAGTAATTCAAGGGGTTTGAATACATGTATTAGCGTACTTAAAGACCTAGGGGTGGTAATCAGACGGATTGGGTAAAATTTTGATGGTCATAATGGATTGGAACAACAATCGGTTAAAGAACCAACCCAACCCCAATTTGCTTGGGTCAAAATGGATTAGGTAATGGGTAACATTACGAGTCAAGACCCAATCCAACCCAGTTTTTTATAGGCTTAATTGTTTTATTTGTTCTTCTAAACTATTTAATACCTAATCAATTTATTTTTTCTCTATTATGGCTATATTACAACATATCCAATTGGTAAAAAAAATTAAGAAAATTTGACAAAATTTTTCATGAGATAATTTGCTTAACATATGAACCCAATTTTTGATGGGTTGAGCTAATGAAAGGGAAGGTCACTACCCGCCCAAACTTAAATAGGTTTGGTGGGTTGAGTTTGATTTTTCCACCCCTATAATGACCTCATTTTTCCTTCAAAATTATGAAGAATATCTTGTAAATAAATATTTTTATGCAAGAATTGCTAATACAATGCATAAGAATAATCTATGTATAGTTAATGCAAGCATTATTAATACACTTTATTTAGCATTATTCTTATACACTTTACCAAACGGCCCTTAGTAAATAGTAATATACTCATTATTAAGAAACATACCATTATAAACCAAAAGTCGTTTATAATTCAGTAAAAAACCAGCTACGAGTAAATTTCTATTCTATGTTCATGTTTGCCAGAAAAACAATTAGTTTAACAAAAAAGTTGTTATATTGAAAAATTGATGTGGTTGGCTCCACAAATGTTTGTGATTATAGTCTTCACAGTGAAATATGCTATATGTACATTTTATATATTTCACTGATTTTGAAGGTGTTCATCTGATGATTCTTTAATGTAACTTTGTTATCAACTTTAGAAAAGTGCTAGATATGACCTTGAAGGATATGTTCAATACTCTGTATAATTTTGACGAGGATGATGATGATAGTTACAGGGAACCATCAGAAAATCAAATAAAAGTTCTGAAGTTGTTTTGTGTCAATTGTATGATCAATGTTGAGGATGTTTGCAATTGTGAAGTAAAATGTTTATATTTTTGGCTATTCTCTTTATGCTCGTTCAGCATGCCCAGACTCCTTCTGTTTTCTAAGCTAAACTAATTTAGAAGATTTCACTTACTGTTGATATTATATATTCCATGGTTTATTTATAGAATATTGCCTATGCAAGTATGTGGAGAACACACAAAACCTGGGGTATTCAAGCATGAGTTTTGTTTGCATCATATATAATATAATCTCATCGTCAGGAGTCATTGTTTCGAAATGCTACTAGATGTAACTAGTTGATTATCTTTTTGGTAATACAAAGGGTTTCAACACATGCATAAGATTGATTAATGACATAACTACCCCTCAAATCCCTCTCAAACATTTCCCATATTTTTTAGCTTAAAGAGTGTGGAGGGTATTTTTGAAATATAATGTTTTTATGGAAATTATGGAATATAATTTATTTTTAATACACCAAACAAAACATTGCATAAAAAGTAATCTTAGCAAAAGTTAGGCAGGTAATACTAATACACTATATTCATTATTATTCTTATACACACTATCGAACGATCCATTATATCTTTTTTTAGTATGTTCCTCCTTTTTTCTTATAACTCTTGTATACGAAATGTTTGCCTTTATTTTATTAATCAAACTCATTGCTTGCTTAAAAGAATAATAATAATAAAAATATTCAATATTGGTAAGAGTAGGACGGGTTGTGTTATGAACCATTGTTTGTCATTTTTTATCCAAACCACGATAATTATGAACTTGAGATTCTCGGTCACATAACACTTTCTTTTTCTTTTTTTAAGTTTCTCCACCAGCAACTTCATTTTCAACTTCTGCTCCTCCATGTGTTTACCTGGAGGTATTTCTAAGCATAATGTACAATCTTAAATATTAGTATTCTCTTTTATTCTTTCACGTTTAGTTTTTGTAATTCTTTATGGAGATCATCAAATACCTCTAAGCCACTTGATTTGGCTTTAGCCTAATCACGTTGGTGATACTCTTGTTTAATTTTGAAAAATTTATCATTTTTTTCTTTTGTACGTGTGGAACCATAGGAAAATGGTTTTCCACTTGGTGAAAAGACCATCACACCAACATTTATTCCGGTTCATGTTGCAAGTTTATATACATTATGAACAAGGTGTTTTTTTCAAGAAACTAACAATGCGTTCTTTCCCAAACTTAATGTATATAAACTTGCACTAGTTTTCTTTAAATTGGGTCTTCACTCGTTCTTATGATCAACTACCTTAGCCCTCCTAAATCATTGAGAGGTCCTACATTCCGAAACATAATTTTTGAATTCACATTTCAAATTCAAGATAGAGTTAAGAGTAAAGTTCAAGGGATTTCTTTCGAGTCATTTTGAGAAGTCTTTTACAAACTTTTAAAATTTATTTTAAGACTTGTGTCAATCCCCGAGGCTACCCCTTGACGTAAAACAGGACCTAGGATCATGAGTGACCCCAAGCTAACCCTGAGTCTGGCATATCATAAGCATACTGAAAATAATTAAGTAAAACATGAACTATGTAGAAGCTAAAAATAGTGGATATCTGAAAATAGGGGAAAACCCAACTAGTCTTTAAATGTAAAACATACTAAGAGTTTAGTGATAACTGAAACAATCACTTAACAAATCAAGCTGAATCTACTACTATGTCTGAGACATGCCCCTACCTAAATCTAACAAAACTAAAAGCTAAAAGTAAAGACTAAAATGAAAGCACGTCTATTATCCTCAGAATATGAGGACGAGCCACTGAAGCTGCTGAATGCGGACCGAGAATCGATCTAATTCTGATTTGGATGCTGAGTACTTGAACCTACATCATAAAAAGGATGTAGTGTAGAGTATGCATTAGTACTTGGAATGTGCTGAGCATGCAAGATATATAAATTAATCTGAACAAATATATATGAGCTAAACAAAGCATAACTCACCAATGACATAATCTGAACAAGAATATACATACTGAAGCATAACATAAAAGCTAAGTTGAATGTAAAGACGAAGTACTAATCATGAAGATAACAGGTTGAACTGTATACTGGTATAAATGTTGAAACCCTGGTCAATGCAGTAAGAGTCTAACTGTGGGAGCTACTATTAACCGACATAAACCACGTGACCTAAATGTGGAGTCCGATATATATGCCCCATCGAGAGGACCCAATATACCTTGCTAAGGGTATAAAGGTATAACTGACGTGATCACTAAATCTGATGCCCAACAGAAGGGACTTATAATCCTACATGGACACGTAGTTCTGTGACTACGAAGGTACGTTGAACCCAAGTCCAACTCGGTGCTTAGTCTACTCCAACTGGATACATATGAAGCTAAAATGCACTAAACAATGAATAACGCAAAATACTGACATGCTAACTGAGAATGTGACATTGAAAATCTAGAGCATGATTTTCTTTTTAACTAACCTAGAAAGTATAATTCAAGAACTAAGAGAAATTACACAAACTAGGATTCTGAGTTTTATACAAGGAATTAAGCAAACTTTCCAAGAAATATGCTATTTCGATTAAAGATACTACAACATCTAAATTACAACAAATCTCCAAGGTTTTAGAAACCCTAGGTCTAAACAAGATATGGAGAATCATGGAACTGACTGAATTCTAGGGACCTAGTGGATGAAAGAAACCCACTAGTGAAATCTCACATACTTGGTGACTAAATCTATGGAGAAATCCTTTGGATTTTGGGGTTGAACTTCGAAGAATGCTTATGCATGTTCTTGGAAGAGTTGGTCACCTCTTTCTCTTCTTTTCGCTCTAAGTTGGAAGATTTTTGGAGATTGAGAGTTGTGGGTATGTCTGACTAGGTTTTAGGCTTAGTAAAGTAATACAACATAGTTTAGGCATCAAACGACGTAGTTTAAGTGCCAAATGTGTAGGGAAAAGGACCAAAATGACCCAACTTAAAACTGATGAGTGTCATCTACTACAGGACTGGCGGGGCATCGTTTGACCTACCAACCGTCGTTTGGGGTCGTGGCCGGTTCATGGTCTACCCGACAAGGCTTCACTAAAACGAGCATAACTTTTCACTCCGAGCTTGGACTTTAGAAACCTCGGTGGCATTAGGAAAATGATTCAATTATCTTTAATTGGATAGGTCATGGATCACCTAATTCATTATTTTATAAAAGATATGACGGTTTGAAATTGAACCAACAACCCATTTCCTCCAATTGGTTGTTGACCCTCACCTACGGTCTGTGGGTCCATCAACAGACTATGGACCACGTCTGTAGGTGTCATCCTTAGACCCTAAATTTTTCATAAGCCTAAGATTGAACCACGGGACCCCACCTACGGTTCGTGGTTTGACACATAATCCGTCTGTGGCTTCCATTGGATCTGATACAAGATCCTATAAAGCTGTATTTTTTCCATAGTCTCTAATCAGAGGTGTTACAATATCTCCTCTTGGGAACATTCATCCTCAAATGAAGTCTAAATAAGCTGAGTATGGAGGGAAGGGCTATAATCCCTATTACTCGGTATTAGAAATTGATAACTAACTGAACTGAGTTCCAAAAAAAATCAAATGTAATGAAATACAAGGATAACTGAGGGAACAAGATATTGAGACTGAATTACACAAGAGTAAATTGATATACTGGAGAGGAACTATTACCTCAAGTTCAAACGTAATCGAAAGGGACGAGGTGATGATAAGATGCAATACAGATTGCACCAAGGGTGTTCACTCGAAGTCAAGCTCGAGACCTTCAAAAGATTCAAGGTTTATTCATGATGCTATAGGTCCTTAAGCTTGTCTTGATGGCAAACAAAGGGTTCTAGGCCTTGAAGATCGCTTGTGGAAGTGAGGGGAAGATAGTTGACGAAAGTCTAACTTTTGCCGAGAAGGTTTCATTCGGCGAGTCGCCCAATGGCTTCGGCTATGAACCCAGCTCGCCTAAAGTTACAGAATGATTCCAGGAGTAGAATTCATCACCGAATCAATGGGTGACTCACCGATTCCACTAGGCGAGCCCGACCCAGAATGCCTAATATCCATTTCGGGCCAATTTTGGGTCTTTTTTGTAATAAATGCCTAAAACTATAAATATCTAGTTTGGGTTTCATTTTAGGTTAGACTATTTTAAATATTGACAGTTGAAAGCTCCTATATGAGTGTTGAGAGGTTGGTAAAGCTTTTGTTGAACTTTGCTTAGAAACATGGGTTGCAAGATGAATTTGATTCCCTTGAGGTCTACGTAAGAGTTAGGTGCTATTGTAGGATTAATCAATCTAGGTCTTTTGGCTTAATATACCTTTAGGTTGTCTTTGATTTCCTCTTTTTGTGTCTATCTATTTATCTTTGTTTCTTGTCTTTTAATTTCGGCATTTTATTCGTAATTCCTATTGAGAATTACATCATTTGGTATCAAAGCAAGGCTTAGATTCATTCCTACGATTCTAGTCTTGGGTTTGTTACAAAATGAGAGTGTAAAACGTTTTTCATGAAAATCCCAACAAATATTTTGTTGATTTGAGTGTTGTTTAAAGTTTCTAAGGTTATATTAGTGTTCCCTAGCCGTGTTTGAGTTTAGGTCTGAGATTTGGTGATGTTTGGGGCCCTATTGATGAATCCACCATTAATGATGGTTGAAGAATCTTGAACGAGATGCAAATGGGTTTCAAAATCTTAATTTTTTGGCAATAAAATGAGAGTTAAAAAGCATTTAGGTTTGTTCCCTACATCAAGGGGAGCTTGTATCTCAATTTTAGTGAAATTCCGAGCTAAAATTATTAAGGGTTAATTTTGGGTCTTCATCTTGTTCTTTGTGTTCTTGTCGGATATTCAAATCTTCAAAAGAAGGAGTTTACTGTCAAAACAAAGGAAAGAGAAAGTGGATAACTATTTTTCCCAAAGAAAATTTACTAAAAGAGGTAAGCATTAAATAAAAAGGTACATGGAGGACCGCAAGAGAAAAATTAAGAGGTCTTCACGTGCACACGCTGTGACTTTCGGCGAGCTCAACTTTGCTCTCCAAAGTCTACTCGGCGCATCACCCATTGGACAGTTTGATCGCCGAGTTTACTTGAGACACTGTAACTTTCGGCGAGCTCAGCTTTGCTCGCTAAGTCTACTCGGCGCATCGCTGAACTGCCACCCAGATAGCTGAGTTGCCTTTACATTCTGTAAAATTTCGGCGATCAAAACTTCAAGTTGGCAAGCTGAGATTAAACTTTGGCGAAGAAATAGGTCAGTTGGCGATCGGAAACTCATTTTATGCCCCTAATCTCAGGTTCTAATTCCTTAGTTTCCTTTTCTTTATTCTGATTCGTTCTCAAGATTCCAAAACTGATTTTCAACTCGTAATTAATCTACTTGTCTATTATTGGTTCTTCAATTCTCTTCTTTGTTAGGGCCACTTCTTTTCGTGCTTTTATTTGTTTTACTTCATAGCTAATTTTTTATTCAAGTTTGATTTGTTTTAATCGAGTCGTCCGTCTTTCTTAAAAACAAGATTCCATTCCGGCCAAGAGTAGAATTTGACACTGTGATCAACCGAGTATAAACAATCTTCAACTTTAGCCGCGCCAATTGGAGAGGCAATCAAAGGTGTGTAAACACGAGTGATTGTGAGTTCATTTGTACTAACGCTAACGTTGTTTGTTGTTTTGTGAGTTGTCTTATTGCTAGGTACAATGGAAACAAGAGGAGAAACCCAACCACCTACCAGAGGGGTTAATGGAATCTATAATGGAGGCACTTACTAATATGGGTCGGAGAATGGATAACATAAAAGGGAAAATGGCCACCGTGAAGGGTAGTATGTCGAGGATGGATGATTGAATGAACAATGTGGAAGGTCGATCTAACTCTACTAACTCCACACCACAAGCTACCTTTCGTGCTTGCACAACTGGGCACATCCACACTAATTCTCCTACTATCACACTCGGAGTCTTCCATCAAACGTTTAACCCAACACCAATCCGTTTTGGTTCCAATGTACAAAATACCAATCGGACATTCCAATCACCACTCAATCAAGAAGCTCCACAAAACTAAAACCGACCTTACCAAGCACGGCTAAAAAAAATTCCACCCTACCAAATGCCACAAACCCAACTAATTCCCGTAATAGAGGTGAGGGATGATGAGTACCAAGGGGAATATAAAGGTGAAGGTGAAGTAGCACCATGGAAAGGAGATCTAAGGAATCTACCAAGGGGTCAAATGGGGTATAGACGAGGAGGAGCTAGGTTTGGCTTGGTAACACATGGAAGAAGACAATATGGGAACCAACCTCAAGGTGGAGAGCCAAGGGAAGCCTATGTCAATCAAGAGTATGATCAAGAATTGAGAGAGGAACATGGTAAACACTATCAAGGGGAAGTCCAAAGAGGTTACTACAACAACGACCAAGGTGGCAATGGAGGCCGAGATGTTGGGATCAACTCTTATCACACCCAACCCGAGGTGAGGCAGACAAGTACCATATGAACAGATACTTTACGAGTGATCTATTCCGAGAAAGTGAACTACTATGCAAATAGATTTACTAATGAGTAGCTACATATACAACATATGTCGACTAGCTGAACCAATATATGTGACAAGTAAAACTGTGAATACAAATCATAACTTTAAAGTGTCTACAAAGCCTATATTGGAATCCATGATTGTACAACTATCATAATATGCATAGTAAAGACTCTGCAAAGCCCCAAATCAACCTGGAGCTCAGCAAGAACCCTTGAGTATCATGTGATCTTATGGGGGAGATCTACTAGTTGAGTACATGTACCTAAAACATGAAATGCAACGTCCCCAATAAGGGACGTTAGTACGAAAGAATGTACTGAGTATGTAAGGCATAGTACAACCATATGTAAAATGAGTGCTCAAGTGAGACTAGATAGAAATACAGAGGGATTAGAGACCTCTTTTGCATATACTTGTGGAATCTTGTATGTTACATTCTTTTCTTTACTTTTATGTGTGTTATAATCTTTATAAGAAATATAATCCAAATGATCAACTGATCAGTAGTAGGCTGACCCATGCTAGGCATTTTAACCCTGGGATGCAGTCCTCATAATTCCACAAATTGGGATCGGCCCATGTTAGACTTCTCCCTTGAGATGCCACCCTTCTATATCAATTCGGATCGACCTATGCTAGGCTTTCTCCCCTGAGCTGACCGTAACACTAATACGCATTTGAAAACTTTGACTTTTACATCAAATACCACCTTTTTAGCTACTAATACTAGTCTTACAACTTATTTTATTGTAGATTAGTAATCTGAAGAGAAGGATCTTAAATCATACTTTTAGAATTTTATAGCAAGGTATGTAAGACTATTCAATTTCCTATTTCTTTGGCATGAATTCAACACTTGTATTACAAAGTAATCTTTCTAAGTGTCCTTGGTAGTGAGTGATCGATAGTTGTAGTTCCTATGCCCTATTAGCATGCAAGGTTTAAACTTGTTTCATCGTCAAAGTACACTTGGAATGTATTCCCCTTATATACATCAAAATGATCCTAGATTACACATGGTACATATGTTTATAGGTTGGATATACAATCTGCCCATATCTTGTCAACTTGCTTCAATTGTCTATTCCATCATATATGTCATCTTTTCACATGTTCATATGTTCCCTTTATTGGTTATTACTCCCATTGTGTTAGACTATAATGTTACCTCACAAGATACCTACTTTCTCTATTGTACATCTTATATGTACTTACTTGGAATATGTATCAGTCCTTAAGTTAAATCTGCTCACGTTCTCCCTTGGTTCCACGTTCATGTATACCTTGTATTTGATATTAGTTAGTGAGTATTTGGCTATCATATAGAGTTCAAATCTGTTGGCTAAATGTTAAATGTGTTCACTTGATATATGCTTCAATTTGAGATGTCAAAATGCTTACTGAGTCATATAAGCTCATAAGTATTACGTTGGTGTCACGTTTTGTTCCCTTGTCAATTTTATTATCGTAAGTTCATGTTCATATGTCTTCTACTACTAGCCCATAGTTCCAAATCTCAACAATGATTTTGACCACCAAAACAACAATCTCAAAGGAGTTATGAACATCAAAACAACAATCTCAAAGATTAAATAATATAAGTGAAGCAATATGTATAATTATCGATTGTAGCCCAGGGGAAAATGCCTAGCATGGGTCGATCCCAATTGGTATAGAAGGGTGGTAGCTCAGGGGCAAAATCCTAGCATGGGCCGATCCCATTTTGTATAGAAGGGTGGCAGCTAAGGGGCGAAAGCCTATCATGGGTCGATCCCAATTTATGGAATTATGAGGACATCATCCCAGGGGTTAAAATGCCTAGAATGGGTCATCCTCTTCTACTACTGATCAACTGGTCATTTGTATCATATGTCTTATAAATATTATAACGCACAGACAAGTAAAGAAAAGAATGTAACATACAGGATTCCACAAGTATAAGCAAAAGAGGTCTCTAATCCCTATCTATTTGTATTTGGTTTCACTTGAGCTCTCAATTTACATACAGTTGTATTATACTTTACGTCCCTTATTGGGGACGCTGCATTTCATGTTGCAGGTACAGGTACTCAACTAGTAGATCTCCTCCATAGAAACACATGATACTCAGTGGTTGATTCGAGGATTTGCCGAGTCTTTACTATGCGTATTTTGATAGTTGTAAAGTCATAAAATCCAGTAGAGGCTTTATAGATATTTTAAAGTTATCATCTGTGTTCATAATTTTACTTGTCACATGTATTGGTTCAGCTAGTCGACATGTGTTGTATATGTAGCATCTCATAGTAAATTTATCGGCATAGTAGGTCACTTTCTGCATGTTTTCATATGGTAATTGTCCACCGCACCTTAGGCTGGGTGTGACAACTCTATCAAAACTTGTCTCCCATCTTTCAAGGAGAATGAAATCCCAATGCTTAGCTAGAATGAGAGTCGCTTTGTGAAAGAATCTTCCAAGTCAATGATTTGACCGAGTTCTAAATGAGTTGTTTTTCCATCGCTCAATTTGAAGGGTTATATATTACGTAGTGGGAGTACATGAAAAGGTATCATCCAGTTCTTCAAGAGGGACACCCTCCACCATGGACCGGATTGATGGCCCTTATGAGAGTCAAGTATGTGCCAAAAAGATATCGTCAAGAGTTACTTGCTAACTTGTACAACTTGAGGCAAGGAAGTAAAAGTGTTGCAGCTTACTCTGATGAGTTCCAAAATTTTATCTTAAAGCTTGAATACACCGATAATTAAGAACATGTCATTATTTGTTTCAAGGTAGGGTTGAGCTAGGAGATATCTTCTAAGATAGCTATTCACAAGTTTGTTAGCTTGAATGACATCTTTGAAGTGGCCAATGAGGTAGAGCGGGAACTCAAAGAGCAGAAAGTACCTAAGTACAAAGGTATTTCATCTTCAAATTCTTGGAGTAAAAACAAAGGGGGAGCTCAAACATCTCTAGGTTAGAACAAGGGTAAGGATTTCAAGAAGCCCTTTGAAGGAAATACTCCAAAGTACCCACCAAGAGAGGGAGGTAACAATGACCCTACCAAATTTCCTAAAGGTATCCAATGTCACAAATGTAGAGGATGTGGTCATATGATGCGTGAATAACCCAATCGATTGAATGTTCTAGTTCAAGAAGGGGGTTGTATCTTGGTGAAGGGGTAGATCAAGAAAAGGGTTGTAAGAAAGATACACAAGGAGATGATGAGTTTGAAGGTGAAGAAGATGAGGAATAATACCCATGTGAGGGAAAAGAGATCCTTGTTCGTAATTTTTTGATGAGGATGTCCCCAATTGAGGAAGCTTACCCTCAAGAAGGAGAGTTTACCGTACCCATATATGTGGTGAGGTGAGTGATGATTAGCAAGGCCATGGATGATCCAAGTCAAACAGAGAATTTGTTCCACTCCAAGTTTCTTATCAAAGATAATGTGTGTTCATTGATCATTGATAGTGAGAGTTGTGAAAATGTGGCTAGCACTTCTTTAGTGGAATTCTTGAAACATCCTACCACTAAGCATGCTACACCTTACAAGCTTCAATGGTTGAGTGAGTGTGGAGAATTGAGAGTTCATATACAAGTATTGATCAATCTCAAAATTGGGAAGTAACCAAGACGAGGTTCTATGTGATATAGTCCCAATGCAAGCTTGTCATTTGTAACTCTGAAGACCTTGGCAATATGATTGTTCAACCAAACATGAGGGGAGAACCAACAAATATTCACTTGTGTTGGATGATCACAAATATGTCTGTCATCCTATGTCACCTTCTCAAGTCAATGAAATATATCAAAAGATGAGTGAGTTCAAGGAGAAGAGGAGGACTGAGGAAGAACATGTGGCAGCCGAGGGCAATGAAGAGGAAGAAAGGAGAAAGTTGAGGGGAAAGGCCCAAGTGTTGTTGGCTAGATACAAGGAGATAAGGGAAGAATTGGAGGATAAAAGTTCCTTGATTTTTATCACACATAGGATTATGTGTTGCAAACTAACCAATCTCATTCTTCTCTTCCCCACTCTATTTCTCTTCTTTTGTAGGATTATCAGTATGTCTTCCCAAAGGAGCTTCCAATTGGATTACCCTCTCATCGGGGAATTGCGCATTAAATTGATTTTGTGCCGGGCTCATAATTGCCAAACAATCCAGCTTATCGAAGTAATCTAGATGACACCAAGGAGATACAAAGGCAATTTTGGGAAGTCCTCAAGAAGGGCGATGGGAGAAAAAGTATGAGTCCATGTGTCGTGCCGGTTCTATTGGTTCCAAAGAAAGATGGAGCATGGCGCATGTGTGTAGATTGTCGGGTCATTAACACGATCACGGTAAAGTATCATCATCTTATCCCTAGGTTAGATCATATGCTTGATGAGATCAATGGTTCTTATGTGTTTTCAAAGATTGATATTAGGAGTGGTTATCATCAAATACGGATGAACCCTGGTGATGACTGGAAAACCGCATTCAAGACCAAGTTTGGTCTATATGAACTGTTGGTGATGCGTTTCGGTCTCACCTATGCTCCCAATACTTTTATGAACCTCATGAATCATGTGATGAAGCCCTTCATAGGGAAGTTTGTAGTTGTTTATTTTGATGATATCTTGATTTATAGAAAGACCATGCATGAGAATATTGAGCATTTGAGATGTGTGTTTGATGTGCTTAGGAAGGAACAACTTTATGCTAATCTTGATAAGTGTTTATTTCATGTTAATGAAGTTGTTTTCTTGGGTTTTTTTGTGAGTTCAAAGGGGGTTGAGGTTGATGAGTCTAAGATAGACGTTATTAAAATTTGGTCAATTCCGAAATCCATAAGCGATGTTAGAAGATTTCATGGGTTGGCTAGTTTTTATAGGCAGTTTTTCAAAGGTTTTAGTACCATATCTACCCCATTGAACGAGGTAATCCGAAAATATAAGCCTTTTAAATGGGGAGAGTAGCAAACCAAAGCTTTTGAGGCTTTAAAATCCATACTTACCTCCACTCCTTTGTTACAATTACCATATTTTGAGAAAATATTTGAGGTGGAATGTGATGCTAGTAATGTAGGCATTGGAGTCGTCTTAATGCAAGACCAAAAGCCCATTGCTTACTTTAGTGAAAATCCTAATGGTGCAACTTTGAACTATTCCACTTATGATCTTGAATTGTATGCTATGATTAGATCTTTAGGTAATTGGTAACATTACTTGTGACCTAAGGAATTCTTCCTTAGGACCGACCATGAGTCCTTAAAGCATAATCGGGCCCAAGGAAAGTTGAATAAAAGGCATGAAAAATGGATTGAGTTCCTTGAAACTTTCCCTTATGTAATTCAATACAGAAAGGGGAAGGAAAATATGGTGGTCAATGCCTTGTCTAGGAAACATGTGTTAGTAAGTACTTTGTCTTCTAAATTTATTGTCTTTGAATGTTTGAAGACAATGTATCCCAAGGATCCAGTGTTTACTCAAATCTTCTAAGATTTGGAGGAGTGGGAGATGGAAAGGTGGATTAGGGATAGATCTTCTACACCCTATTCTAAATTTGATGGTTTCTATTTAGAAGGCAAGAGACTTTGTGGGCCTATGAGCTCTTGGAGAGAACTTTTTGTGAGGGAGGCACACAATTGGGGATTAATCGGTCATTTTGGTGTTAATAAAACAAGGGGAATTCTTGAGGAAAAATTCTATTGGCCTAAGATGCACAACGATGTTGCTCCAATTTGTGGCCAATGTGTTGAATGTCGAAGTTCTAAGTCACGCCTCCTTCCCCATGTATTATGCACTCCATTCCCCGCCCATCAAAGACCTTGGCTTGATATTTCAATGGATTGTGTTTTGAGTTTGCCAAGGACAAAAAGAGGTAGAGATAGCATCTTTGTTATTGTTGATCGATTTTCAAAGATGTCTCATTTTACTCCATGTCATAAATTTGATGATGCTTCCAATGTGGCATCTTTGTTTGTTGAAAATGTTGCTAAATTGCATGGAATTCCTCAAACAATCGTAAGTGATAGGGATCCAAAATTCCTTGGTCACTTCTAGAAGAAATTGAGGGGTACACTTGGTACCAAGTTGTTATTCTCAACTTCTTGTCACCCACAAACTGTGGCCAAACTAAAGTTGTGAATATGACCTTGGGTTTTATGCTTCGTGTCGTGGTGCATGGAAAGTTGGCCTCATGGGAAGAACATTTGCCTTTAGTTGATTTTTCTTATAATCGATTTATTCATAGAACTATTGGCATGACTCCATTTGAAGTGGTATATGGTTTTAACCCCTAACCCCTTTAGATCTCACGCCTCTTTCTCAAGATGTTGTCTTAAGCTTAGATGGGAGTAAAAGAGCTGAAGCCATGAAGAAACTACATGAAAAGGCGAGGCTTCACCTAGAGAAGAAGAACCAAGAGGTAGCCAAGAAGGCAAACAAGGGTCGCAAGAGGATTGTGCTTGAACCGGGAGATTGGGTGTGGGTGCACTTTCACAAAGAGCAATTCCCCACTCATCGAAAGAAAAAGTTGATGCCAAAAGGTGATGGTCCATTTCAAGTGCTTGAAAAGCTCAATGACAATGCATACAAAGTTGACCGTCCTTCGGAGTATCAAGTGCACAAAATTGACCCAAACTAACTTAATGACAATGCATACAAACTTCACCTAACGTTACAGAACGCTCCCAGGACCAGGATCAATCGCTGACTCAATGGGCGACTCGCCGAGTGAACTAGGCGAGCCCGACCCAGATCACCCAATGTCCATTTTGGGCCACTTTTGGGTCTCTTTTGTAATAAATGCCTAAAACTATAAATACCTAGTTTGGGTTTCATTTAAGGTTAGACTATTTTGAATATCTACATTTAAAAACTCTTTTATGAGTGTTGAGACATTGGTAAAGCTTTTGTTGAACTTTGCATAGAAATGTGGGTTGCAAGGTGAATTCGATTCCCTTGAGGTCTACGTAAGAATTAGGTGCTATTGTAGGATTAATATCGATGTCTTTAGGTTTAATATACCTTTAGGTTGCCTTTGATTTCCTCTTTTTGTGTCTATCTATTTATCTTTATTTCTTGTCTTTAAATTTCCGCATTTTAGTCGTAATTCCTATTGAGAATTACATCACAATACTTTGCCATCATGGCTGCTTCTACTTCCCAAGTAGCTCCCTCAACGGATTGGCTTCTCCACAAAACCTTTATTGAAGCTACTTCCTTATTTCTCAACCTACGAACCTGACAGTCAAGAATTTCAACTCACCACTTCCTAAGTGAGACTATCCTTTCACAGCCACAATCTCTAATGGTACTATCGATGTCGGATCACCCACACACTTCCCCAACAAGGAAATATGAAAGACTGGATGTACCGATACTAGTTCAGCTGGCAACTATAACTTATAAGCCACATTACCAATCCTTCTCAGGATTTTGTAGGGACATACATATCTGGGACTGAGCTTCCCTTTCTTGTGAAATCTCATCACCCCCTTCATTGGTGACACCTTTAGGAAAAACCCAATCATCGATTTCAAACTCTAAGTCCCTTCTCCTCACATTTGCATAGGACTTCTAACGACTCTAAATTTTCCTTACAATATCTCTGATGAGTTGAACTTTCTCCATAGCCTCATGAACCAAATCTGGCCCAATCAAAGATCCTCCACCTACTTCAAACCAACAAATAGGGGACTTGCATCTACACCCATATAGTTCTTCATACGGGGCCATCTGAATACTAGAATATAAGCTATTACTATAGGATAACTCTATCAAAGGTAGGTGATCATCCAAACTACCCTTGAAATCGATCACACAAGCTCTCAACATATCCTCTAAGGTCTGAAGGGTACGCTCTGCCTGACCATCTGTCTGTGGATGAAATGTTGTACTGAGATTTACATGTGTACCAAGAACTTTCTGAAATGATTTCAAGAAATGAGAGGTAAACTAAGGACCTCTACCCGAGATGATAAGTAGGGGAAACCCATGCAACCTGACTATCTCATTGATATAGAGTTTGGCGTAGTCGTCTACTAAATCTGTAGTCTTGACAGCTAAGAAACGAGCGGACTTAGTGACTTTGTCTTCTATCACCCAAATGGAGTCATACTGTCTGCGAGTATGAGGTAAACCGGTAATGAAGTCCATCTTTATCACTTCCCATTTCCTTGTAGGAATGTTAATCTCTTGAGTCATACCTTCTATTTTCTGATGTTCTACCTTAACCTATTGATAATTAGGACACTTAGCCTCAAAATTTATGATGTCTCTCTTCATGTTATTCCACCAAAAGACCTCCCGTAGATCACAGTACATCTTAGTGGCATCTTGATGAATGGAATATCTGGAATTATGGGCTTATGTACGGATCTATTTCCGCAACTAACCCACATTAGGAACACATAAGCGACCCTAGTAACGAAGCACACCATGTACCCCTTGGAAGAAAACCTCAACTTTCTACTGAGGAACTGCACCCTTCACTTGAAGCAATATAGGATCACTATCTTGTTTTTCCTTAAACTCCACTACCAATGAGGATTATGACCCATTCTGAACTATCACACCCCATCTGATATGTCTGTAAGGCAAAATCCTAAGCGAGCAAGCTGGTGAACATCTTTGGCTAACTATTCCTTTTCTTCCTCAACAGGTGCTACACCACCCATAGACAGTCTACTCAGATCATCAACCACTACATTGACCTTACCAGGATGGTAAAGCACATTCATGTCATAGTCTTTGAGGAATTCAAGTCATCTCCTCCGACGAAGATTCAACTCTTTTTGGTGAACACATACTGAAAGGTCTTATGATCTGTGAACATATCAATATGAACACCATACAAGTAATGTCTCCAAATATTTAGGGAAAATACTACGACTAGAAGCTCGAGGTCATGAGTTGGGTAACTCTTCTCATGGACCTTAAGTTGTCTAGAAGCATAAGCTATGACCTTACCTTAATGCATCAACACACAACCTAGGCCGACCTCGGAGGCATCACAATAAATGACATAACTGTCTGAACCATCTAGTAGAGTCAAGACTGGAGCCGTAGTCAACCTAGTCTTCAGTTCTGAGAAGGTTTTATCACTGTCATCTGACCACTGAAATTGACTTTCTTCTGAGTGAACTTGGTCAATGGGGAAGCTATGGATGAAAATCCTTCAACAAATCTCTTGTAATAAATAGTCAAACCCAAGAAACTTTTTATATCTGTTGGAGAGGTGGATCTGGGCTAGTATTTTACTGCCTCAATTTTCTGAGAACCCACTCGGATCCCTTCACTGGCTGCCACATGACCAAGGAAAGCGACCGACTGGAACCAAAATTCACACTTGCTAAACTTAGTGAATAGCTGACGATCTTTGAGAGTTTACATAACAACTTTAAGATAAGTCACATGCTCCTTCTCACTCCGAAAATAAATGAGGTTATAATTAATAAATATGATAACAAACATGTGCAAATACTATTTGAACGCCTTTTTCATTAATTCCATGAAAGCTACATGAGCATTTTTATCCCAAAAAACATAGCTACAAATTCATAATGACCATATTGAGTCCTAAAGGTTGTCTTCGGGTAGTCACTATATCTGACTCTGAGCTGATGATAGCCGGATCTGAGGTCTATCTTAGAAAAGTAACTAGCACCCTCTAGTTGGTGGAACAAGTCATCTATCCTGGAATTGGATACTTTTATTGATTGTGACTTTGTTCAACTGACGATAGTCAATGCACATTCTGAGAGAACCCTCTTCATTCGCACGAACAACACTTTAGTACCCCATGGAGAGATGCTAGGTCTGATGAAGCCCTTATCTAGAAGTTATTTCAACTTCTCTTTCAATTCCTTCAGCTCAGTTGGAGCCATTCTATAAGGAGGAATAGAAATAGGCTGGGTATCTAGGAGGATGTCACACCCGGGGTCTACCCCCTTGACGTAATCATGGGACCTAGGATCACGAGTGACCCCAAGCTAACTCTAAAGCTGGCATATCATAAGCATACTAGAACAACTAAATAATGAGATACTATGCAGAAGCTAAAACATGAGAGAACTGAAAGTGGGGAATACCCAACTAATCTGAATACATTAAAACTTACTAAATGTTTAGTGATACTGAACAATCACTCAAAACTAAAGCTGATTCTAATATTATGTCTGAAAAAGCCTTTAATTAACTAGATTTGATGGGACATGCCCCCAACTAACCCTAGAAAAACTGAAACTAAAATGAAAGAACTGAATATGAAAAATATGTCTATTGTCCTCTAAGTATGATGACTCACCATTGAAGCTACTGAATATGGATTGGGAATTGATCTATGCGTGATCTGAATACTGAGTACCTGAACATACATCATGAAAGGATGTAGAGCAGAGTATGCGTTAGTACTTGGAATGTACTGAGCATGGGGATATAGATGATATCTGAACAAATATATAAAACAAACCATAACTAGGCAATGATATAATATGAACAGGTAGTAAATGCTGAAATATACTAAAAAGAACTTAACTGAATGCAAGGACTAAGTACTAATCAGCAACATGACATGCTGAGACTGAATACTGAAGTATAACTGAAAACTTGGTAAAATGCACTAGAGTCTGACTATGGGAGCTACTATTAACCAACATAAAGCCATCTAACCTAAACGCGAAGTCTTATGTATACTCCCCATCGAGAGGACCCAATATTCCTTGCCAGGGCTATAAAGGCATGACTGGCGTGATCATTAAATCTGATGCCCAACAGAGGAGACTTATACCTACAGGGGCACGTAGTTGAGGACTATTAGGGTAAGCTGAACCCTAGTGAAACTCGGTGCTAACCTTACTCCTAAATCGAATTTTGTGTGACACAACATAACTGAAATACTGGATAACTCAATATTTTAACATGCAAATCTGAGAAAAAAACATTTAAGTACTGACAATAAATCATTCGAAAGTTGGAGCATGTTTATCTGTTTAGCTGACTTAGCAAGTGTAATGCATGAACTGAGAGAATCTACACAACTATGTTTCTGAGTGTCATCCAAAGAACTAAGCAAACTTTCTGATTTTGAATAGTATAATAGGTAAATCACAACGATTATCCAAGGTTTTAGAGACCTAGTGCACGAAAGGAATCCACTAGTGAAATCCCACATACCTGTTGACGAAATCTTACGGTGAAATCCTTTGATTTCAGGGCTGAAACATGAAAGAAACCTTCTAATTGTTCTTTAGAAACTGTCACTTCTTTCTTCTCCCTTTTGCTCTAAGTTTGGGTAATTTTTGGTGTATAAAGGTTGTGGGTATGTCTGATTAAGTTATTAGGCTTGAACTTAGTAAACCGATGTAGTTTAAGCATTAAACGGTGTAGTTTAGGCATTAAACGACGTAGTTTAAGGGTCCCAATGCGTAGAAAAAAAGACCAAAATGATCCTAACTTAAAAGCTGACAAAGGTCATCCACGGAGGGACCTACGGACCGTCAGTAGGGGTCGTCAATAAAGTTCTGCCCGACCCGGCTTCACTAAAATGAGTATAACTTTTTACTGAAAGATGGGATTTTAGAAAACTCGATGGCGTTGGAAATAGGATTCAATTATATTTCATTTGATAGGTCATGGGACACGTAATTCATTTTGTGCTGAATGATATGACTGTTTGAAGTTCTTAATTATTCAAACCACGTAATTCAAACCACGGACCGTCCTGGTCGACCTTCGGTGGGGTCAGTGACCATAAATATATGGTGCTTAACGAAGTACCCCACATACGGACCATGTATCAGACCACAGACTGTCTATGGCTTCCATGGTCCTTGCACCAGTCTGGAAAGCTGCATTTTTTTCTATTTTCTCAAATCCTAGGTATTACAATATCTCCCTCTTGAAACATTCATCCTCGAATGAAGTCTAAACAAGCTGAGTAAGGAGGGAAGGAGCTACAATCCTTATCACCAAGTACTAGAAACTTAAATCTAACTGAACTGAGTTCCAAGAATCATGCAAATATATTGAAAGGCAAGAATAACTGAGGGAACAAGATACAGAGACTGAATTACTCAAGAGTAAGTTGAGGGATTGGAGAGGAAATATTACCTCAAGCTGAAACATTATCTGAAGGAAAGACGTGAGGATACTTGGCCATCATGGCTGCTTCTGCTTCCCAAGTACCTCCATATACGGACTGACTCCTCCACAAACATTCACTAAAGTGACTTACTTATTTCTCAACCTACAAACCAGACGATCAAGAATCTCAACTGGCACCTCTTCATAAGTGAGTTTATCTTTCACATCCACACTCTCTAATGGTACTATTGATGTCGGATCACCTACACATTTCTTCAATAAGGAAATATTAATCTCTTGAGTCATACCTCATGGTTTCTGATGTTCTACCTTAACTTGCTGAAAATTAGGACACTTAGCCACAAAGTCTGCTATATCGCTTTGCATACCGTTCCACCAAAAGACTTAACGTGGATCACGGTACATCTTAGTGGCACCTGGATGAATAGAATACCTGGAGTTATGGGTTTCTATAAGGATCTACTGTCTCAACTCACCCACCTTAGGAACACATAAGCGACCCTGTTAACAAAGCACATCATCTCCCGCTTAGGATAAAACCTCAACTTTCTCCTAATGAAATGCAACCTTCAACTGAAGCTATATAGGATCACTATCTTGTTTTTCCTTAATCTCTTCGACTAACAAAAATTCTGATCCATTATGACCTAGCACACCACTATCTAATGTGTTCGTAAGGCAAACTCCTAAGCGAGCAAGCCGGTGGACATGTTTGGCTAACTCTTTCTTTTCTTCCTCAACATGTGCTACACTACCCATAGACAGTTTGCTGAGAGCATCAGCTACTACGTTGGCCTTACCAGGATGGTAAAGCACATTAATGTCAATGTCCTTGAGGAATTCAATCCATTTCCTTTGACGAAGATTCAACTCTTTCTGGGTGAACACACACTGGAGGCTCTTACAATTTGTGAATACGTCAACATGAACACCATATAGGTAGTGTCTCCAAATCATTCGGGAAAATACTACTTCTGCAAGTTTGAGTTCATGAGTTGGGTTGTTCTTCTCATGGACCTTAAGCTGTTTAGAAGCATAAGTTATAATCTTACCGCGTTGCATCAACACACAACCTAGGTAGACCCTGGATGCATCACAATAAATCACATAGCCGTCTGAACCATCTGGTAGAGTGAAGATAGGAGCTGTAGTCAACCTAGTCTTCAGTTCTGATAAGCTTTTCTCACACTCATCTAACCACTGTAACTTGACATTTTTCTGAGTCAACTTGGTCAATAGGGAAGCTACGGATGAAAATCCTTCAACAAATATCCTGTGTTAACCATCCAAACACAACAAACTTCTGATATCTGTTGGAGAGGTGGGTCTGGACCATTGCTTCACTATCTCTATTTTCTGATAATCCACTTGAATTTCTTCACTAGATACCACATGACCAAGGAAATCAACTTACTGCAACTAGAATTCACATTTGTTGAACTTAACGAATAACTGACGATCCTTGATAGTTTGCAGAACAACTCTCAGATGAGTGGCATGTTAGTCCTCACTCCGAGAATATATGAGGATATCATCAATGAAGACAATAACGAACAAATCTAAATATTTGTTTGAATACCTTGTTCATTAAGTCCATGAAAGCTGCAGGAGCATTTGTTAGTCCGAAAGACATATCAAAAAATTCCTAATGACCATATTAAATTTTGAAGGCTGTCTTTGGAATGTCAATATCTTTAAATCTGAGCTGATGATAGCCGGATCTGAAGTCTATCTTCGAAAAAATAACTAGCACGCTGAAGTTGGTCGAACAAGTCATCAATCCTAGGGATAGGGTATTAGTTCTTGATTGTAACTTTGTTCAACTGGCTGTAGTCAATGCACATTCTGAGAGAACCATCTTTCTTTTTCTATAACAACACAAGAGCACCCAATGGAAATATACTAGCTCTAATGAAGCCCTTATCTATAAGGTCTATCAACTGCTCTTTCAATTCCTTAATCTTAGCTGCACAATTTTGTAAGAAGGAATCGAAATGGGTTGGGTATCTGGAAAAATATCTATTCCTAAGTCAAGTTGCCTTTCGGGAGGAACTCTGGGGAGATCTTCTGGCAATACTTTTGGAAACTCATTCACAATTGGGACTAACTAAAGAGTTGGGGTTTCGGACTTTGAATCCTTAACACAAGCAAGATAATAGATATACCCGTTGGAGATCATCTTCCTGGCCTTGAGGTATGAGATAAATTGACCTACGACATTGAACTATTACCCTTCCATTCTAAGATTGGCCCCTTTGGAAACTGAAACCGAACGATCCTAGTTCTACAATCGACTGAGGCATTACAGGAATGTAACCAATTCATGCCTAGAATGATATCGAAGTCTACCATTTCTAACTCTATAAGATTTGCTGAGGTGACTTTCTGAGAGACTATGACCGGGCAATTTCTGAATACCCATCTAGCTATAACTGGGTCACCAACTGGAGTAAAGACTGAGAAGGATTCTAAGAGAGTTTCTAGATTGACACTGAAGTTTAACTAATGTATAATGATCTACATAAGAAAGTGTAGCCCTTGGATCTAACGACGTATAAACATCTAAATGGAAGAG
This sequence comes from Solanum chiquidenum, assembly GCA_029582725.1. NCBI lineage: Eukaryota > Viridiplantae > Streptophyta > Magnoliopsida > Solanales > Solanaceae > Solanum > Solanum chiquidenum. The sequence continues at coordinate 40,284 of JAJOOS010009330.1, forward strand.
TTGTAATCCTCCCACTGTTGCTACTAGGTGTAGGCCTTTCCCTTCAACTGATAGTCAGCTAATTACGGACTCTCGATTGGAGTGAAACCCATAATTTTTGCTATCTTCTCGATGTCGTTGAGAAACTCTTGTTTCTGACTTAGACCCATGATATTCCTAAGGGTTCATCTAAGAGAAGTACAAGATTCTTATTGTAGTAGTGTTAGTTTAGGGCGGAGCGGGGACCACAACCTATTGATTGACCTGGGCGGTCCTAGACGGAGCAAGCACTTGGAAAGAAGCCTTGAACTCGGCATGTTGACTCGATCATTCAATGGGTCTGCTGGAGTTGTTGGCTACTTCGTTATGTACTCTCTTCTGGGAGGCATTTTGTGAAACGCGAAGAGCACGAGTTAGAAGGAGGTTAGATAGAGTTCATACTCTATAGCACCAGTTGGAAAAGAAAGAATAGAATTTTTTCTTAGAACACTTAGTAGCCTCCCTCTCATTGATGTGGCGCGCTTCAAACTCATGAAAGAAACTCTACTTAATGTGGCTTTCAAGCATCCTAGGACTCTTGAACCTAAAGCTCTGATACCAAGTTTTCCATGCCCCGAGGCTACCCCCTTGACGTAAACACATGACCTAGGATCATGAGTGACCCCAAGCTAACCCTGAAGCTGGCATATCATAAACATACTAAAACAATTGAATAAAGAGATACTATGCGGAAGTTAAAACAAGAGAGAACTGAAAGTAGGGAATACCCAACTAATTTGAATACATTAAAACTTACTAAGAGCTTAGTAATACTGAACAATCAATCTAAACTAAACCTGATTCTAATACTATGTCTGAAAAAGCCTCTTACTGACTAGAGTTGCTGGAACATGCCCCCAGCTAATCCTAGCAAAACTGAAAATGATATGAAAGAACTAATTATGAAAAACATGTCTATTGTCCTCGAAGTATGAGGACTCGCCACTGAAGCTGCTAAATATGGATCGAGAATCGATCTATATGTGATCTGAATACTGAGTACCTGAACCTACATCATGAAAGGATGTAGCGTATAGTATGCATCATTACTTCGAATGTACTAAGCATGCATGATATAGATAATAGCTAAACAACATATAAGCTGAACAAAGCATAACTGGGCAATGATATAATCTGAACAAGATGTAAATGCTGAAATATACTTAAAAAGACCTGAGTTGAATGCAAGGACCAAGTACTAATAAGGAACATGACATGCTGAGACTAAACACTGAAGTATAACTAAAAACCTGGTCAAATTCACTAGAGTCTGACTGTGGGAGCTACTTTTAACATACATAAAATTACGTAAGGTAAATGTGGAGTCTTATGTATACGCCCCATCGAGAGGACCCAATATACCTTGTCATGGCTATAAAGGCATGACTGGTAAGATCACTAAATCTGATACCCAAGAGAGGGGACTTATACCTACAGGGCACATAGTTCTAGGACTATGAGGGTATGTTGAACCCTATTCCAACTCGGTGCTAAGCCTACTCCCAACTGGAATTGTGTATGACACAACATAATTGAAATACTAGATAACTCAATATTCTGACATGCAAATCTGAGAATGCAACATTTAAATACGGACAATGAAACATTCGAAAAATGGAGCATGTTTATTTCTTTAACTGACCTAGCAAGTGTAATGCATGAACTAAGAGAATCTACACAACTAGGGTTCTTAGTTTCATGCAAGGAACTAAGCAAACTTTCCAAGAAAACTTTATAGTTCGATTACAAACAGTAGAAAAGCTAAATCACAACAATTCTCCAAGGTTTTAGAAACCCTATGTCTAAGAAAGATATAGCGCATCAAGAATCTAACTGAATTCTAGGGACCTAGTGGACGAAATGAATCCATAATTGAAATCCCACATACCTATTGAAGAAATATTACGTAGAATTCCTTCAATTTCGGGGTTGAAACTTGAAACAAACGTTCTGATAGTTCTTGGGAAACTGTCACTTCTTTCTTCTCTTTTTTTCTCGAAGTTTGGGTATTTTCGGTGTATAAAGGTTCTGGGTATGTCTGACATTTTGTTAAGCTTAAACTTAGTAAAGCGATGTAGCTTAAGCATTAAACGACATAGTTTAAGGGCCCCAATGCATAGGAAAAATACCTAAATGACCCTAACTTTAAAGCTGACGAAGGTCTTCCACAGAGGGACCTACGGACCGTCGGTTGACCTTCCAACCGTCGGTATGGGTCGTCAGTCAAGCTTTAACCGATAGGGCTTCACTAAAACGAGCATAACTTTATACTCCAAGATGGGATTTTAGCAAAGTCGGTGGCGTTGGAAAGAGTATTTAATTATCTTTGATTTGATAGGTCATGGGCCACATAATTCATTCTGTGCTAAATGATATAACTATTTGAAGTTGACCCAACAACCAATTCCCTCTAACTGGCTGCTGACCCTCATCTACAATCTCTAGGTCCAACCACGTACCGTCCTGGTCGACCGTGGGTGGGGTCAAAGACCATAAATATTTGGTGCCCAACGAAGTACCCCACCTACGGACTGTGTATCAGACCACGGACCGTCGGTGGCATCCGTGGTCCTTGCACCAGGTCTGGAAAGCTGTATTTTTTTCTATTTTATCAAATCTGAGGTGTTACAATATCGCCCCCTTGAGACATTCGTCCTCTAATAAATTCTAAGCAAGCTGAGTAAGGAGGGAACGAGCTGCAATCACTATCACTAAGTACTAGAAACTGAAATTTAACTGAACTGAGTTCCAAGAATCATGCAAATATGCAGAAATGCAAGATTAACTAAGGGAACAAGATACAGAGACAGAATTACTCAAGAGTAAGTTGAGAGACTGGAGAGAAAATATTACCTCAAGCGGAAACAGAATGAGAAGGAAAGAGGTGAGGATATTTGGCCATCATGACAGCTTCTGCTTCCCAAGTAGCTCTATCTACGGACTGACTCCTCCACAATCCTTTGTTGAAGATACTTTCTTATTTCTCAACCTACGAACCTTAGGGTAAAGAATCTCAATTGGCACCTCTTCATAAGTGAGACTATCTTTCACAGCCACACTCTCTAATGGTACTATTGATGTCGGATAACCTACACATTTCTTCCACAAGGAAATATTATTCTCTTGAGTCACACCTCATGGTTTCTGATGTTCTACCTTAACTTGCTAAATGTTAAGACACCTAGCCACAAAGTCTGCTATATCGTTATTCATATTGTTCCACCAAAAGACTTCACGTAGATCACAGTACGTCTTAGTGGCAGCTGGATGAATAGAATACCTGGATTTATAGGCTTCTGTAGGGATCTGATGCCTTAACTCACCCACCTTAGGAACACGTAAGCGATCCTGGTAACAAAGCACACCATCTCCCGCTTGGGATAACACCTCATATTTCTCTTGATGAAATGCACCCTTCAACTGAAGCAATATAGGATCACTATCTTGTTTTTCCTTAACCTCTGCTACCAATGAAAATTCTGATCCATTCTAAAGTATCACACCAACATCTGATGTGTCCGTAAGGAAAATTCCTAAGTGAGCAATCTGGTGGATATCTTTTGCTAACTCTTTCTTTTCTTCCTCAACATGTGCTACACTACCTATACACAGTCTGCTGAGAGCATCAACTACTACATTGGTTGTACCAGGATAATAAAGCACATTAATGTCATAGTCATTGAGGAATTCAAGCCATCTCCTCTAATGAAGATTCAACTCTTTCTAGGTGAACACATAATAGAGGCTCTTATGATCTGTGAATACGTCAACATGAACACCAAACAAGTAGTGTCTCCAAATCTTTAGGGTAAATACTAATGCTGTAAGCTTAGGTTCATGAGTTGGGTAGTTCTTCTCATGGACCTTAAGTTGTCTAGAAGCATAACTTATAACCTTACCTCGTTGCATCAATACACAACCTAGGGTGACCCTGGATGCATCACAATAAATCACATAGCCTTCTGAACCATCTAGTAGAGTTAAGATGGGAGCTGTAGTCAACCTAGTCTTCAGTTCTAATAAGTTTTTCTCACACTCATGTAACCACTGAAACTTGACCTTTTTCTAAGCCAACTTGGTCAATGGGGAAGCTATGGATGAAAATCCTTCAATAAATCTCTTGTAGTAACCAGCCAAACCCAAGAAACTTTTGACATCTTTTGGAGAAGTGGGTCTGGGCCATTGCCTCACTGTCTCTGTTTTCTGAGAATCCACTATGATTCCTTCACTAGATACCACATGACCAAGGAAAGCGACTGACTATAACCAAAATTCACATTTGCTGAACTTAACGAATAGCTGGCGATTCTTGAGAGTTTGTAGAACAACTCTCAGATGAGTCACATGTTCCTCCTCACTCTAAGAATATATACGGATATCATCAATAAAGACAATGACAAACAAATCTAAATACTTTTTTAATACCCTGTTGATTAAGTCCATGAAATCGGTAGAAGCATTTGTTAGTCTGAAAAACATAACTACAAATTCATAATGACCATACCAAGTTTTGAAGGCTATTTTTGGAATATCACTATCTCTCAATCTGAGTGGATGATAGCCGTATCTGAAGTTTATATTCGAAAAAATAACTAGCACGATGAAGTTTGTCGAACAAGTCATCAATCATGGAGATAAGGTTTTTGTTCTTGATTGTAACTTTGTTCAACTGGCGGTAGTTAATGCACATTATGAGAATCATCTTTCTTTTTCACGAACAACACTAGAACACCCCATGGAGATATACTAGGTCTGATGAAACCCTTATTTAAAAGGTCTTTCAACTGCTCTTTCAATTCCTTAATCTCAGCTGCAACCATTTTTTAAGATGGAATCGAAATGGGTTGGGTATGTGAAAGGAGATCTATTTTGAAGTCAACTTCCTTTTTGAGAGGAACTCTGGGAAGATCTTCTGGGAATACTTCTGGAAACTCATTCACTGCTGGGACTAACTCAAGAGTTGGGGTTTCGGAGTTTGAATCCTTAACCCGAACAAGATGATATATATACCATTTGGAGATCATCTTCTTTGCCTTAAAGTATGAGATAAATTGACCTACAGGCACTAAACTGCTACCCTTCCATTCTAAGACTGGCTCGTTTGGAAACTGATACCAAACGTTCCTAGTTCTACAATCGACTGAGGAATAACAGGAATGTAACCAATCCATGCTTAGAATGATATCAAATTCTACCATTTCTAACTCTATAAGATTTGCTAAGGTGACTTTCTGAGTGATTATGATAGGGCAATTTCTGAATACCTGTCTAGTTATAACTGGGTCACCAACTGTAGTAAAGACTGAGAAGGATTCTGAGAGAGTTTCTAGATTGACACTGAAGTTTTACTAATATATAGGGAGTTACAAAATAAAGTGTAACCCCTGGATCTAACAACGCATAAACATCTAAATGGAAGACGTGTAATCCTCCCACTGTTGGTACTAAGTGTAGGCCACTCCCTTCAGCTGATAGTCAGCTAAATCCACTCTCTCTATTGGAGTGACACCCATAATTACTAATATCTTCTAGATGTCGCTGAGAAACTCTTGTTTCTAACTTAGACCCATGAAACTACTAAGGGTTCATCCGAACGAAGAACCAGATTCTTACTGCAGCAGTGTTAGTTTGTGGGGGATCTAGGGCCACAACTCGGTGATTGACCTGGGCGGTCCTAGACTGAGCAAGCACTTGGAAAGCAACCCTGAACTCCGCATGCGTGACTTGCTGATTTAATGGGTCTGCTGGAGCTGTTGGCTGATTCCTTATGTAAACTCTTCTGGGGTCATTTTATGAAACGTGAAGAGTACGAGTTAGAAGGAGGTTAGATAGAGTTCATACTCAATAGCACGAGTTTGAAAAGAAAGAAGGGAAGGTTTTGTTAGAACACTTAGTAGCCTCCCCGTCATAGATGTGGTGCGCTTCACACCGATGAAAGAGACTCTACTTAGTGTGGCTTTCAGACATCCTAGGACTCTTGAACCTAATGCTCTGATACCAAGTTTTTCACGCCTAGAGGCTACCCCCTTGACGTAAACACGGGACCTAGGATAATGAGTGACCCCAAGATAACCCTGAAGCTAGCTTATCATAAGAATACTAAAACAATTGAATAGAGACATAGTTTGAGGAAGCTAAAATATAAAAGAACTGAAAGTGGGGAATACCCAACTAATCTCAATACATTAAAACTTAATAAGAGTTTAGTGATACCAAACAATCACTCAAAACTAAAGCTGATGCTAATACTATGTCTGAAAAAGCCTCTAACTAACTATAGTTGCTGGTACATGCACCCAGCTAACCATAGAAAAATAGAACCTGAAATGAAAGAACTGAATATGAAAAACATGTCTATTTTTCTTGAAGTATGAGGACTCACTATTGAAGCTGTTGAATACAGATTGGAAACCAATCTATGCGTGATCTGAATACTGAGTACCTCAACCTACATCACGAAAGGATGTAGCGCAGAGTATGCATCAGTACTTGGAATGTACTAAGTATGCATGGTATAGATAATAGTTGAACAAACATATAAGCTGAACAAAGCATAACTGGGCAATGATATAATCTAAACAGGATGTAAATGCTGAAATATATTGAAAAGAACTAAATTGAATGCAATGACCAAGTACTAATCATGAACATGACATGTTGAGACTGAATATTAAAGTATAACTAAAAACCTGGTCAAATGAATTAGAGTCTGACTATAGGAGCTACTATTAACTGACATAAAATGACATGAGCTAAACACAAAGTCTGATGTATATACCCCATCGAGAGGACCCAATATACCTTGCCAGGGGTATAAAGGTATGACCACTAAATATAATGCCCAACAATTTGGACTTATACCTACGGGGGCATGTAGTTTTGGGACTATGAGGGTACACTAAACCCTAGTATGCTAAATCACAACAATTATCCATGGTTTTAGAAACCCTAGGTCTAAGAAAGGTATAGTAAATCAAGAATCTAACTGAATTTTAGGGACTTAGTGGACGAAAGGAATCCACTAGTGAAATCCCACATAGTTGGTGATGAAATCTTATGGAGAAATCCTTCGATTTTGAGGCTGAAACTTGAAGCAAACCTTCTGATTGTTCTTGGGACACTGTTGCTTCTTTCGTCTCCCTTTTGCTCTAAGTTTGAGCTATTTTTGGTGAATAAAGGTTATGGTTGTGTCTGACTAAGTTATTAGGCTTAAACTGAGTAAAATGACATAGTTTAGGGGGGCCCAATGCATAGGAAAAAAGACCTAAATAACCCTAACATACAAGCTAAAGAAGGTCATACACGGAGGGACCTACGGACTCTCAGCTGACCTACTAACCATCGGTATGGGTCATCGGTCAAGCTCTACCCGACAAGGCTTCACTAAATTGAGCATAAATTTTTACTTCGAGATTGGATTTTAGTAAATTTGATAGAGTTGGAAAGAAGATTCAATTATCTTTCATTTGATAGGTTATGGACCACCTAATTCATTTTGTGCTAAAAGATATGACTGTTTGAAGTTGACCCAACAACCAATTCCCTCCAATTGGCTACTGACCCTCACCTACGATCCGTAGGTCCAACCATGGACCATCCTGGTCGATCGTGGGTGGGGTCAGAGACCATAAATATTTGGTTCCCAACAATGGACCCCGTTTATGGACCGTGTGTCAGACCATGGACCGTCGGTGACTTTCGTGGTTCTTGCACTATGTCTGGAAAGGTGCAATTTTTCTATTTTCTCAAATCTAAGATGTTACAAAGGAGATCTATTCTGAAGTTGATTTCCCTTTCCGGAGGAACTCTGGGAAGATCTTCTAGAAACACTTTTGGAAACTCAGTTACCACCGGGACTGACAAAATGGTTGAGGTCTCGAAGTTTGAATCTTTAACCCAAACAAGATGATAGACATACCCTTTTGAGATCAATTTTTTTTCCTTAAGTCAAGAGATAAACTAACCTATAGGCACTGAGCTACTACCCTTCCAATCTAAGACTAGCTCGTTTGGAAACTAAAATCTAACTATTCTGGTTCTACAATCGATTGAGGAATAACAAGAATGTAACCAATTCATGCCTAGAATGATATCAAAATCTACCATTTATAACTCTACAAGGTCTGCTGAGGTGGCTTTCTAAGAAACTTTGGCAAGGCAATTTCTATATACCCGTCTAGCTATAACTAGGTCACCAACTGAAGTAGAGACTGAGAAGGGCTCTGAGAGAGTTCCTGGACTGACACTGAAGTTTATTGCTATATAGGGAGTTACAAAAGACAGTTTAGCCCCTGGATCTAACAAAGCATAAACATCTAAAGGAATGACTCGTAACGTACCAGTGACCACATCAAGAGAGTCTTCCAGGACCTAGTTAGCCTGGAGAGCATACAACATGTTCTAGCGCTGACCGCCACTTGTACCAGAAGAAATACCTTACTGAGTTGGGCGACCTGCTGGTGCTACTGGAGTTGTAGACTGAGACCTATTACTGTTACCTCTTTACCACTGCCTTGGCAGATAGACAATCCTTCAACCTATTACCAGACTGACCACACCCAAAGCACCTTTCCATTCCTGCAAGACACTGGCATGGATGATTCTTACCACACTTTGGACAATTTAGGAAAGTCTTGTTACCTGAAGTACTACTCAAAGACTTGAGCCTGATGCCCTACCTTTCTAATCTTCTGGACACTTGGGAATGGAGCACTAGCTGATGAAGGTGCTGGGCCTGTAGATTTCTACTGAAACTGTGAGTGATTTCCACCTTTCCATCTCTGCTGAGAATACTAATAATTCCCTGTTTTAGCCTTCTTGTTGTCCTTAGCCATTTCCCTAAGCCTATATCCCTCAACCTTTTGAGCACGATTCATCAGTCTGGGCATATCCATATCCCCTAGAAGCATAGCATTCCTGCACTCGATCTTCACCAGATCGGATACCCCAAACAAAAATTTACTCATTTATGCCCTTGGATCGGCAACCGTGTATGGAGCATACCAGGAGAGCTAGGTGAACTTTAGCCCGTACTCTTGGACCGACATTGAACCTTGCCTCAAGTTCATAAAATCCTATGCCTTAGCTTCTCTCAACTCCCTTGGGAAAAACCTATCCAGAAAAGCTCTGGTAAAACAATCCTAAGTCACATGAGTTGTATCCGAACCCATGTTATATTTCCACTTCGTGAAGCCCCTAAACAACTGAGATGGACGTCGGGACAAAACCCACGACATCCTAATGAACTAAAATACTGAAAAAATAATGAAAGGGGGTCCTTCGAAAGAAAGGAGGCTCACCAACAACTCTGAAGTTCAACTAGAATCAACTATGCGCTGTATGTTGATCCTGGTTACCTGTATCTGCATCATATCTGCATCATAAAATGATGCAGGCCAAATGGTATCAACACATTGAATGTACGAGCATGCGAGGGGAATTTTAAAACAAGACATAAGCTTGAAAGGAAGTGAAAGAACATACCTGGGCTCAACTTAACTTAACTCATTTCAATATAAAGCAGTATAAATAAGTGCACTATAAAGAAAAGCTTTAAAACATGGATAACAACTCTGTGTATTTAGAAATACAATAGCAACTCTGTATGTATGCAAAGATACAATATAAACTCAATATGTATATAAAAATACAAGATACTTATGTGTATATAAGAATACAAAATACTTTTGTGGGAGTTTGTCTAACTGACAACCATCACTTAAGAGTTATTGTGATGATATAGCATTTTGCATCACGAAGCCAGGGCCGTCCTATACCTTTCCAGGGGTATAGAACCTGACTACTAAGTGGATCCACTAGTCTATGCTAAAAAGCACTAAGGAATCATCAAAAGTATGACCCTTTTCTACCCATGGTGGCTACATGGTTTATGGGGGCTGGGAGTTGTCTGAACTCTCCCCCATATCAGTGCTCAATACTACTCCCAAAATATACTAGCTCAATATGTTTAAAAACATAGCTCTGTGGTTTGAGATAATTTTTCAAAACTTAGCTCAAAGGCTCACTTGGAAATCAAAGTTTCCTCTCTTGCTTAACTATGATAGTGTTTACTCTTTACTGAAAACTAGCTCAAAGGCTCTTTGAAAATCTCAGTTTCCTTTCTTGTTTAAATGTGAAAACATTTACTCTTAGGGAATACATAGTCCCGATATACTCTTTTTGAAGAAATGAACTTCAATCTTTACTCTTTACTCAACTGAAAAATCAAGTCTTAAAACAAAGTTAAAACGTTTGTAAAAGACCTTCGGAAAACTCTATGATCTTCTCTTGACTTGACTCTTAACTTCTATTGACTTGACTCTTAACTTCTCTTGACGGGACCGACAAACATGAAAAACTTTCAACCGCCCATGATTGAGACAAGCGTAAATGAGAAGAAATTCTTTTTCATTTCGTTTGCATTTTATTCAACGAGACCGAAAACTTTGTCGTGCTAGGTCACTGACATATCCTTTTTTATTCTCTGAACAATCGGAATTTCGTACTTCTGTCGGATCCTCCTTGAATTGAATTATGGATTCAAGGCTCATTATCTCATGTTATGGATGATTTCATATTGTTTAGACGTACCTTAGAGTGTAAAAATAAACTAGAAAACATAGGTACATTTCAAGGGAAACTTGTACGGAAAGAAGTGGGAAAAGGTAGGACATATGGCTTCCCTGGCGCTCTGAGTGGCACGGGGCACCAGAGGCAAAACTACATAGCTTGAGTTGGGGTGCACTGGCTGGCGCGGCGTCCCAAAGCCAAAACTATAGACTCTGCTTTGGGGAGCTCTGAGTAGCGCCGCGCCCCAGACCTGTTCCCAGATTTTTGACAAATTTTCTTGCTCGTTTTTCAACTCTAAACCTTATAAATTTGATTGGTTCCTTCCCCAAACACTTAAATTTGAATACATATCCAAAATATGAAAGAATCTACTCAAAACAACCTTAGATCTCATGCAACTAACGCAAAAACTCTTTAAAACATTAACAATCAAGATTCAAACATTCATCAAGAACTCATAAACTCTTCTTTCAAGAACATGAATACGCTGAAATAAAACATGATTGTCGCGTGGGTGAACTAACCCAACGCTATGAAATCTCACATACCTCGTAGAAATCAACCCTTAGAGATATCCTCAAGTAAAACTTCAAGACATTGACGATTCCTTGCTTTTTCTCCTTTTTTCCACTTCTTTTCTCTTCTCTCGAAACCCTAACTTATTTTGATAAAGCGTAAACTGAATGCAATCAGTTTAGACCCCAACTTAATTACCAAAAATGAAATTAAATTATTGGGTAGCGAAAAGACCATAATATCCTTCTAAAATCCGGTTTTGACTTTCATTATCTAGACATCCCAACTTCAAATTGGCATATCTCCCTCATACGAACTCGAAACTGAGAAAACTCAGCGGCGTTGGAAAGATAATTCAAAGATATTTTACGGTATCTTGTAGCACACCTAACTCATCCTTATCTACAAGTTATGGTCTTTTAAAGTTCGCCCAAAACTCATACTTAGCTTAACTTTGTCAAACTTTCCCGAATTTTATTATTTCCAAAAACAGTATCTTTCTAATTCTAGTTCTTTCTAGTTCTTCCAAATAGTGAGGTGATACAGCCCTGGCGGGAATAATCCTTCCCTTGTGGCTTGCACAGAAATAAAGAGTCCATTTAAGAGCTTCACATCCCCATTTCACAATACACCTTCAACCCACGACACTCAGAAACTACCTGTTCACGTTAAGATCAGTTTCGAGAGTTCTACTCGCCCGAATTAAATTCCATAAATTTGTACAGGTTCCTTAACGTCTTAGTTATCCACTCATGTAATCACATTCAACATTAAATCTCCTATATGTTACCAGATTTCCCCAGACCTCACTGACTCCGATTTTGTCCAAATCTGTACTAGGATAGGAAATCTCAAGTCACTACCAAAATGTTTTCTGGCCCAAAAAAATTTCCCGATGGTTTTTCTATAATGATGGGAACAGATCGGTACAGATGTGGGCTATGAAGATACGTTTTTACCAATAGAAAAATGACTATGGTGCGAACAATTATTGCGATCGTTTCTTCACAAAAATTGTCTCTTGATCAAATGGATGTCAAAAATGTTTTTCTCCATTGTGATCTCAAAGAAGATATTTATATGAAATATCCACCTAATTTGTTCTCATCACCTACATGGGATGTATGCAAGCTCCCTCAAATCTCAAATTTCTAACTATTCCTCCCATCATTAGAAATTTTTTAGGAACATCTACTCATGGATTATTCTTTCCTAGATTTTCTACTATTTATATTAGTGCTTTTAGTGATTCTTAATAGGCAAAATATCATGATACTAGTCATTTAATCATTGGTTGGTGCACGTTTCTTAGAAAATCATTGATATCTTGGATGAGTAAGAAGCAAGATCGTGTATCCAAATAATCAGCAAAGCTTGAATATAGATTTATGTCTACTGCTTGCATTGAGGTTGTATGGCTTCGTTGATTACTTGTTGAAATGGGATTTCGTCAATCTAATACTAGGGTTATTTAGATTGCTACTAATCTAGATTATGATGAGAGAACCAAGTGCATCGAAGAAGATTGTCATTATATGCAATAAGTTGTAGATAAAAAAGTCATTATTGTTCTGCACGTGTCCAGTGATCTTCATATAGCTGATGCTTCTTATCAAACACCATCAATTTCTATTAGGCGATGCTTCTTATCGAATAACATCAATTTAAGGGGAATGTTAGTATGATGAATTAATAGAGAATGATTGTATATATTAATGTATATAGTGTTATAAATAAGTGAACTTATACAGATTTGTTTAAGTAATTGTAGAAAATAATATTGTGATAGAATATCATATTTAAATGGATAACATAGCAGATTTAGAGGGATTTGAATGGCAAATTTTGTGGCCCGATATTGGTTCAAGTTCATTAGCAGCAATATCATGCCCTCACATAATGAATCTATCCTTTGACATCTTAAGGATGTATTAGTGGGCACTATCATTGATCGGGAACACATCAATGTGGGATGCCCGTAGTTGATCCAGCAGCTTTGGCTTCTGATGCAACCACATCTACTCCTTCAGTGGAGAAGGAAGGTGTATCTCCCACTTTGCCTCCCACTCCTTCTACTACTACTACTATTGTTGCTATTGTGCCTTCTCCTGTTACTACTTCCCATGCCCCCTTGACTCAAGCATTGATTTATCAGAGGTTGAGAAGGACATGCCAACAGTGATTGATATGGAAATTGAGAGTGTGATGGCCTCTTTGAGGGATAGGGTGACCCATTGTGAGGAATTGGTTGAGTCCCACAAGATGAGGTTGGATAACCTCCCTGCTCTATTAAAGGCATAAGAGAAGGCCAAGGGTAGTTCTAGTGTGCTTGACACCATGAGAGGTCAACTTATTACCTTGCGAGTGTATGTAGACTAGCTGGGATCTACTGATATTTTGAGTCTATGGGGTGATGCTCCCCTACCAGACGTTCCATCATCCATACCACCAACTATGCCCAATAGTGATCCTTCTTATGGTGTAAAACTAAGTAGAATAGTTGAGGGTTTTGCAATTTTTGTTGAGGATCTTCTTGATGATGATGAGTGGGCCGATGATGATTTGGCTGAGGAGAGCGATAAGGATTAGGTGAGGAGAGATGAGGATGAGCATGGGATTGTGCTAACACTTATGGGATTGCAGGACACTAAGGAGATGATTGTCCAAGATACCTTGGAGAGATCCGTTTAGGAGACCTCCGCAATTGACACATGTGGAGTCTCTTTAGACTCTACCATTCCTCCCATAATGTGCAAGGCACTGATGCCCAGTTGATGCCAAATTGTTGCTACATGTGATACTATTGTCGGGCTTTGATGCCCCAGATTATTCTTCTCCTCCAAAAACTCCTCCCGTTGATAGAACTCCATAAGCTTAACCTGTCAAGGGGACATTATGACTCTTCCTCCCGTATTTTGTACTTTTTCATTGAGGAAACTACTTTTATTTTTTTGAGGGTGAGGGCATTTGTGCCAATATTCCCCTTTTGCTTTGTATTTTGTTATTTTTAACTTTTGGATGATTGTAATTTTAAATTTTGCTTATATTAGAGTGTTTCATTTGGTTTGTATTTATCTCTTGTTGCCTCTTTTTTTTTCCCTCAAATTTGAAACTACCCCATAAATTTTGAAAATCGTGAAATTCTTGAGTTTTCATTGATAATATTTTGAGGATCAATTATGTTCATTATTGATGTCTTGAACAGTACGCATGATGAACATGATGTGTAGTGCTGGTGTTGCAAGAATGAAATTGATGTCGTTGCACTTTTGAGAGATCTCTTTGAATCTTTTGTTGACTAACTTTGTTTTGATGTGAGCGTTGGAATAAACATCACACATAAGCTTTTGATCTTTTTGGGCTGTGCTAAATGAGTGTATATCGAAGTGCCATGTCTGGTTCAGTCTCACATGAAAGCATGTGTATGGAATCCTAGATTTTTCTTTGTTAGTCTAATTATCTAAACCTTGGTAAATTTATGTCGTGATCTTGGGCAACAATTCTAAAGGGGAAACCCAAATTTCCATATAATTTGTGACTACTTTTTATAGGGTTTGCATCCATTTTGGCATCAGTTTAACCCTAAATCACTTGTTGACAAAACCAAATTAAAACATCTTGAGCCAAATTGTCCCCACCTTGTAACCCAAAATTCTTTTCGAAGCATTGATATGTTTGAATAGCCAACTTAGGCCAAAAGCCTAAGCTGGGGTGTGGAAGGGAATGAGGAATGAAAGCCCAATGAAGGGCAAATAAAGATGAAATGAGACTCAACTTTGAAGTTTGTTACAAAGAAAAGGAACCCTTCCTAATAAAAAAAGAAAGGAAAATAAAAATATTGTGTTGAGCTATTTTGAAAATTGGAAATGAAAAATAAAAGTTGATGAAATAATGGGGATTTCGAATAAAGTGAGTGAAAATCCATTTGACTTTTCAAATGAAAAAGAATAAGAAGTACTTGAGAAAAAAGTGAAGATAATTGCAACCATGCTATCAAACGGTAGTGTCACTAAGCCTAAATGATAATACCTTAACTCTCATCCCTATTACAAGCCTAAAAAACCCTTGAGATCTTGCATGCACTAGGCTGTGTGATAATTGAAAAATATGGGCAAACCTATGAGACGAAGCTTGCATGTATTTCTCTTTTCAGAGAATGAGAGTTGCATAGATTTCTTATTTCTTTGTTGATTTGATTTGTAAGACCATACAATCGTTCTTGATGTGAGGGCACTTGAATGTATTTGTTGAAACATAGTCTTGCACTAGAAAATAAGTTGTAGTGAGCCTAAGCTTGTGTTAAAACGAACTAGTCATCATTTGAAACTTTTTTATCCTGATTGGGTGTAGCATGTTGTTGAGAGAGTCTTGTAATGACACTTGCATGTAAGGCGCTCTCATTGAATGTTTTGTAGACACCCTTATTGAGCTAATTGTGTTCTTCATTTTCTTTAGAACAAACAAAAGTTTAAGTTGGAGGTATTAATGAGTGGTAAATTTACTCTCATCTGAGGCCTATTTAGCTCGACCATTAATGTCCTCAATACCTAATTATGTATTATTCTAATGATATTTTGATAACTTACAGTTATGAAGGCTAAAGGAAAAGGCTGGGATGAATGTTTGAAAGAATGAAAAAAAATGTATAAAGAAGTGTAAACAATACACGGCTGATCACCAAACAATAAAGGTGGATCTCATTGTAAGCATGACCTCGCCCAAAGTAACGATGCACAACACTTGCATTAATTGAGGCAGGTCGGTGAACTCATAAAAGAAAAAAAGACTCACCGAATAAGAAGGGAAAACTTGTTATACATCGCCAAAAGTGACAGTGCAAGGAATATATTTGAAGGCTTGAAAGGAGAACTAAGATTGTACTCAGAAATATACTGAATGTGAAGGGAAGACTCTAACGAGCTCACCGACTGAGGTTCAAACACATGAAGTCTAGAGCAAGCAAACTGAGCTGGAGAGGAATCGGTGATCCACCCATTGTGATCGGCGTTCCCGACTAATGTCACTAAATGGGTAGCATATTGAGTTTTGGATCAAATTTTGGGAAACTATAAACAACCCAATGGAAAGAGAAAAATAGAGGCCATGTTAGTTGTAATGGTTTTTGGTGTATGCACAAGTGAAGAAAAAACACTTTACCTTGTGAATAACACTTTCTAGTTCTTTTTTGAGTTTTTTCAACTTTTTTTATGAAATTGACAAATTGAAGTTGAAGTCAAAGTGGGTTTGCTGGTAATTATTGCTTAATTTCATGTTACCCATGACTGTTTTCATGAAAGGTATAATATCTTTGTTTTTTTTGTGATGGGTGGCTAAAACTCCAAGATATTGGGGTGCAATTATGGGGTTGGGTGTTGATTTAATGTTGTGGGTATTGTGTTATGCACTATTTTGTAGTTGTTTGTACATGAATTTGGGATAATTAGCATGAGGAGATTTATGGCTTAAGGTTGCAGACTTAATTCCTACTTCCGATCTCTGATCGTTGCTCTAAAGAGATTGATTGGAGTGGCTAATTAGTCTGATACTAGAAATTTAGGTTTGATGTCTATAACTTTTTGGAAAATAGGGGTTATGAGACGTATCTATTTACCCTATTTCTGCATCAAAAGAGAGAATAGAGTAAGGTATTGGGTTGTTTAGTATAGCATATAGATGAAACCAGAAGGAGTTCTATGCAAGGATGCTATGAGATCGAAACAGGAGTAGTGTCATTGAAGATGACCCGGCCTATTCATGAATGTTCACCACTATAGAGGAACACAATTACCCCTATGTGCATTGATATCCAATCCATGCACCCCTATATTTCTTATTACTTTTGAAAGTTTCCGAAATATTAGTTTAATTGTTACCATTGATAACAAAATCCTTTTTCTTATATTGGTGGAATCATCCACTCACTTGTTTTTACTACTACAAAAAATGACTTAACAATCCAAATTTCTTGATAAGAATTTTTGACAATATTCAATTTTCTGTGGGATTCAACCAGTGACTCTTAGTTGGGTATTTTTATTGACGACGATCGCTTCCTCTTTTAATTGAATTTGAACAGTACATTTGAGTGTTACCATAGAGAAGGAAATAAAGAAGCTAAAAAATGGAACTTGAATCTACTCTCCACGATGAGTCTCCATAAGCTGAAGACAAAATACTTTGACGAGTTGCAAAATCCTCTAGGAGAGAAGGGTATCATTAGGAAAATCTAGAAACGAACGAACTTCATATTCCATAACTCATTTGGAAGATTTGAGCGCGAGAGGGGATAGTTTTCTAAAGGAGAAGCAAGGCTTAATAATGTACACACTCTAAGAGAGAGAGAGGAGATGAGTGATATTCATCTAATAGGGCTGACAAGCGTTTAAGTGTTCTTAACTTGCTCATCACAGATGCCTTAAATCAAATAACTGTTATTTGTGTGAAATCCGAGATGAATTCTGACATCACGGGGAGCATAATCCTGGTCTCTTTTATCTGATAACCAAAACTTTGTGACTATCATTTGCTACTTACGCTACTGGATTATAGTTATACATTGTTACTGGAACACTAAACCAAACCCAATATTTACTATACACATTTTTATTTTCTGGAAATACCAACCACAAATTAGTATAAGAGCTAGTAGACTTATTTCTTCTGCATTTCCTGTGGGATCGACCTCAACTCTTGTTAAGTTCTGTAATTGAGTTCGACCATTTATACTTCTTAAGTGAAGTGTAACTTTGGAAAATTCATCCCTTCTTCGAATACCCATTAATGTAAAATCATTGATCACTTGTGCTTGGAAATGTAATCTATAACACAGTGGAATGCTTGCATATCTCCATCCATGTTCCTTTTTCTTGGTTAAAATTGTGAGTTGCAGTCATCTGTCATTGTTATTGATTGAAAGGTGAAGATGGAATTCTCTAAGCACTTTTAAATATATTATAGGTTAATATCTTAATAGTGGTCCTTCATTAAGCGTACATATTTTAGAATATTCTAATTTAAAATGGTAAAAAAATCTGGTATACTCTTATTTTTTAGAATACTCTTATAAAAAGTGATTTAACACATTATTATTTTTATTTTTGTTTTATAAAGGATCCACGCTTCATCAAGTCAACTATCAAAGTGTGGGATACTGAAGATGTATTTTGTCAGCAACAAAGAAGGCATAAGGGATACATTTTTGTTATAAGTTATCATTAAGTTATTTTAAACTTAAAAAACGTAATTCATTGGTCATTTTGTTTAATTTTTGTATTGTTGTGCAACAGAAAAAAAGGAATCGGAGTTCCAACAAAATAAGCGGGCTTCCATGTAGCTCCCAAAATCCCATCACTTTTGAATTCATTTGTGGGTCATTCAAGCACAAATATATCTTTTTTAGGGTAGTTTCAATTTTATCTTTTGAATTAATGATTTTATTTTTTATCTTTAAACGTATAAAGTAATTAAAAATAAATGTGTCCAAGATACCCTTGACAGTAAAATAATTTATTTTTGTTTTATAAAGGATCCACGCTTCATCAAGTCAACTATCAAAGTGTGGGATACTGAAGATGTATTTTGTCAGCAACAAAGAAGGCATAAGGGATACATTTTTGTTATAAGTTATCATTAAGTTATTTTAAACTTAAAAAAACGTAATTCATTGGTCATTTTGTTTAATTTTTGTATTGTTGTGCAACAGAAAAAAAGGAATCGGAGTTCCAACAAAATAAGCGGGCTTCCATGTAGCTCCCAAAATCCCATCACTTTTGAATTCATTTGTGGGTCATTCAAGCACAAATATATCTTTTTTAGGGTAGTTTTCAATTTTATCTTTTGAATTAATGATTTTATTTTTTATCTTTAAACGTATAAAGTAATTAAAAATAAATGTGTCCAAGATACCCTTGACATTAAAATAAAAATCGCATGACACAATTTATTTCTTACGAGGAAAAAAATATTTACAAGAAAAAATTTGCAATACACAAATTATGTCTTACAAGTCATAAATTCAATTTCAGAACATTATGTCTTAAAATGTCAAAATCAATAAGTTACGAAATGACTTAGTTTCTATATAACTAATATTGATGGATACATACGTTTAGTTTAAAACCACAAACTTATCTCTTAGTGACATAACTTATCCTAATGAACTTTTGTCAAATAAGATAAAAGTTCTCTGAACTTATATTGGATAAGATTTTTTTTTGGTACAAAACCATAATAATATATTATAGATTAATATGCATCAGTACAAGATAGTGGCATCTCATGGATATAGCTATTATATATTGGAAAAGATAAAATGTTCTCTATACTTATGTTGAACAATTAAAATATGATTTATCTGCGCAAAAACTTGTTTATTTGGGCAATGTTAGAAGAGCCCATCATATAATTGAGTTGTGGCCCACATTGAAAGAGCCCTATCATATGAGTGAGTTTTGGCCCACGTTGGAAGAGCCCTATCATATGAGTGAGTCGATAACCTGATAGTTGGGATATAGGGTACGCAAGGTAAAAATTTAAGGAAACCAATCAGAGGTGGAGGCGGAGACGGAGACTAGAAGGAAGAGATAAATGAAATTTCCGGGATGGAGATATGTTATAATTATATCAGGAACTTTTTTTTAGGCAATCATGGATTCTATCTTATTCATCCCACTGAACTTCACTACAAGGTCTTATGATCTTATTTTTCTTATTCTATGCTTGTTTGTTTATGCCAAAGAGAGATCATATGTATAAATTATTGTTATATTATTGTAGGATATGTGGAACAAGAGATTGAAGAAAATTGAGGAGGAGCTCAAAATAAAGTAAAGTATGGAGACACATATATACCCTGTAATGACCCGGAAGGTTATTTTTGGAAATTTTGAATATTCATTTAACTAGAGCGAATTAATTGACGGTTACTTATTAAATAGCTAATTTTAGTTAATCTTAATGGGTCAGGTTTTTAATTTATTTAATACCACTTGACCATATAGGGGAATAAATTATTAGGATTGAGAATTTTTGGATCATAACTTAAGAAAAGAAGAAGAGAACGAAAATTACTTGTGGGAAGAGAGCCGACGTAAAAATTGAAAGATTACTTTCAGGTAATACGATTTTTCTATGTGTTTTTCTTTTTAAACTATTATTAAAATATGCTGCTAATTAAGGAGTTTTGATCTTCAATCCCTGCCAATATTGTTTTATTCAAACTGATGGGCAAGTATCATTTATGGGTCACTTGTTGGCAAATTTTAGTGGATAAATTATAGAGTAATTATGACCAATGATTGGGGATGATAATCCAATCATTGAAGGATGGTATATTATAGTGTAAATGCACAAACAACGTTCTGGTATTAGTTCAAGCCTAAGTATCGTTCCGTAAGTTTAAGTATCATTCCGTAAGTGGTTTTGATTCCATATTTTTTTTATAATTACCATATAATTCAAGTTTTTCTATATTGAAATAGATAATTAAATATTAGGGGTATAATCTTATATAAATATCATTAGTTTTATGATATTGGAAAAAAATGGGACTTAGCCCTGGGCTTGAAGCTTAGGAACTTGATTATAGAATTGGGTGTTGTTAGTTTCGAAATCTTATTGTGGTCATGTGCTTGAATATATTGTATTGATTTGGAAGTTCAACGGAAGGGGAAGACTCAAGTCCCGGAGTGAATTCTTGAATTGATTGAGGCAAGTGGATTTCTAAACCCTTGTTAAGTGTATGAAATTCGTGTATTTCCCTGTAATATGTGTTTTGGGGTAATGTGACTTGGTGATGGGTTGACTTGTCCACATTGATTGATTCTAATGATGAAAAAGGGGTAATAAAAGACAATGTGATTAATTGACTTGATTCATTATGTGTGATTGTGTTCTTTATTGAACCTATATACTTGTGATAGCTGAGGGGATTACATATCATATTGATATTTGATTGAGATAATCATCCCCTTTATTTGAAATAATATTGTGCACATGCATTGACATGAGATTGAGTATAACTTAGGCACGTGGAGATTGTCCGTGCTGGGGATGGTGAGATGTTAAGAGTATAATTTGGGCACGTAGAGATCGTTCGTGCAGAATTTTTTTGATTTTATGATAGTGTGTTGAGATCGTCCACACAGACACATGGAGATCGTCTGTGTCGGTATATGGACCTCGCGAGTCCCCCATGGGTCATGAACTCTCAATGTATTTCCGAGAAGTATCATGTATATACGGTTGAGAGAGTACTTGGTATTATAAGGCATATCATTTTATGGTGTCATATTGCATTGCATCCCATGACATCTTTCATTCTTGATGATTATGTGTTTTATTGGTGGTTGGAAAGTATTTGATATTTGATTACCTCTATTTGATGAACTTTATCTTGTGTGTTGCTGATATTGTGAGTGCCTTTTTGTGGAAGTTGTGATTGATGAATATAGAGTTTGTTGTTGAGGATATGTAATTTGTTAAAGTGATTGTTGTTGAGCTGGGTGCTATGTAAATTGTACGGTTGGACTGGTTTTATGCAGGTTGTAGTTGTGGAGGTTTGGTTGGTGTGTAAGGAGTACCCGTATTTTATCCCCTTAGCTTGTGTTTAGAAGTTTACTTGCTGAGTACCGTGTGGTTTGGTACTCATGTCACACCCCAAAACCCGATGTGATGGCACGTGCCCAAACCCCACCAGACACGTCAGCCTAACACCCAAAAACCCGATGATACAGAATTTATAAAACAAGAATAAGATAGAAAGATAAGCGGAAGTCTTTAA